>CM070483.1:5335197-5412697 GCA_036324585.1 Champsocephalus esox
GTGATTTCCAGGCTGGGTGCAGTTGCGCCTTCAAAGAGGATTAGAGGAGGCGAGGTGATTGGCCATTACTGAAGCTTGCCATCATTAAAACTCCACCTGCTGATACGGCAGTTCTCCGACCAATAATGTATTCATGCAGCCTCTCTTTCTGCTTGTTCCACGCTTCACCGGGACCTCAGTCAGCCGATACAATGGCTAATATTAGTTAGTAGTAATACTGTCGTGGAGCCGAAACCTTAGACACTCAAGACAAAACAAGAAATAACAACATAGAAACACAGACAGGCTGCTGATTAAAGGAATTTTGATATTGTTTCACAACAGAAGAGCCAGAATACTTGCGTGAAGTCCGACCGAGAGTGCATGTGTCCGTCTAAAGAATAACAGAATCTCACAGGTTTTTTCCACTTCTTTTGAGTTTGCACAGCACTATACATTTGGACCTTTTACAATCACATGTTACAAGGTCCTATGCTCAATAACACGCATTCATGTACGTATTATTCATACTCTTTAATCAGGGGTGTCAAACTCAATTCATCGCGGGCCACATCAGCATTATGGTTGCACTCAAAGGGCCGGTTGTAACTTTAAGACTATATAAAAATACATATATAAATATATCATACATATAAAATAATGTATTATATTACATCATTGCCTCTGCATTGGATTATCATCGGATAGGGTAATAACTTCATAATTAACTACGTCTGAAAGCAGAAGTCTAGGGCAAGTCTCTTCAGTGCGTATGTCCCAAAATGATTTAAAAAGAAACGCCAAATGCTGGAGAAAAAGAAATAGAAGTGACATTTTGAAACAAAATTCTAATTCTGAGAAAAAGGAATTCTATGAAAAAATGCATATTTTGAAGAAAAAAAGGCAAATTCTGAGAAAAAAGTCATATTTGAGATGCATTGTGGGACATGTAGTTTATGGGCAACGTGCTTCTGTAGCATGTAACCGTATAATAAACATATTATATTCTTTGCACACTCTTGTGGGGCCACATAAAATGAAGTCGCGGGCCGAATGTGGCCCCCGGGCCTTGAGTTTGACACCCCTGCTTTAAATGAACTAAATGATGAAACTCACTAGCATGGCTTACATCACATGATCATATAATATAGATTATTTGAACAATACCCTGTGCCCTGGGTTTGTGACGGTAGGTGTGTGTGCCGTTCAGAGACTATTATTGAAATGGCCAAACACTACTATTGACTCAGCAATCACTGTAAGTTATATTCTTGTTGAAATAGACTTCTCTGTTTCATTTATTCTGCTCTGTATAATTGTTCTGTAGTTATTGTAGCTAAAACGGCGCTTCCTACATCCAGGACATGGTTAAACCGTACACCCCAGCACGTGCACTCCGCTCTGCATCAGCCAAACGGCTCGCTGCACCCTCGCTGCGAAGGGGACCCAAGTTCCCATCAGCAGAAACACGTGGGTTTGCTATCCTGGCTCCAAGATGGTGGAATGAGCTCCCCATTGACATCAGGACAGCAGATAGCTCACACACCTTCCGGGGAGACTGAAAACTCATCTCTTTCGATTCCACGATAGAATTATTAACAAAGCACTTATATACTAATAAAGGACTGGCTTACCCCACCTTTAAGAGCACATATGAATACCAATAGCTCAAATCGGTTAAAAAAAAAGTAAAAATGCTAATGTTAGTGTAGCGGCACAACTCCCAATGAGAGGCTTAAAGGTGGGGTATGTAATTTATTTCAGAAACACTTGTTATATTCCATGGAATGCTCTTAACGTCCCGATAGCAATGAATATCTGAAGTGCTTTGACAAAAAATCCATAAAAAATTGTCATCTGTAGAAGCCGTGATACTGTAACAAGTACAACCAATCGGATGGCCTACCTGCCTGTCAGCCTTCCATCGGGGCACACACTGATCTCGTGCCCTCATTGGTCATGTGTGCGTTCGTGTGTGTTGGAGGAGGGGTCTGTGAGGAAGGGGCAGATTTTTCCCGGTTGTGTATTTTCAAATTCTAGCGCACTCGAGCTGGTTTCTTCATTCTTACCTACACCACCTTTAACTTTGCTCATCACTGTGACGTAGAAGAGTCCGTACAGTTAGAGTTCATGGTGTTTAATAAAAAAATTAAACAAACTATAACCAAGTACGGAAAACACGGTCAACAGAAAGTGTCGGAGCAATTCACAGCTTCTGTATAGTCAAGATGGCGGTCGTTGAGAGAGTGAGAAGTGTCGTCACTGGCCGTTTCTCAATCGTGAGGATGCTGGCTTGGTAGTCGCGTACTTCCAAGTCACTTCCTTCAGAAACGAAGCAAGTATGCTTCCAAGCCACGGTTTCGGAAAACGAAGAAGAATGGAACAGGCTAACAAGTTTGCCACGGTTTCAAACTGTACCGAAAATAAATACCTCACGATGTCTATCGAATTATGAACTTGCTTTACTTTTCACGAAACACATTTTTGGTGAAAACAAATATAACAAAGTAACATATTTACCAACACGTGTTCTACGCCACTACATACTGGTTTTTGAAATTGGTCCGTGCGCAAAGCATTGTGGGGATTTTAAGGACGCGAAGTCTACCCATGTGCAGCCTCGAAATGTCCCCCAAACCAAGGACGCGGCCTCGGTGGAATTCCAAGTATGCTGGAGATTGGAACGGTCCTTCGGCGGCACTCGATGACGTAGCATCCTTGAAATGTTGGCTTGGAAGCCAGTATCCTCGAGATTGAGAAACGGCCCCAGTCTTTGAGCGTTTTGAGAGAACTCATACTTCAGGACGCACTATAGTGCACTTAAAACAGCAAATGTAAGTACAGGAATACGCAAACTGAGACACAGCGATAGTCTTGTTATATTAGCATTTAGAAATCATAGCTAAACTGAGAGTGAATGTTAGACTTCCAACCATCTTGTTGACAGAATAACGACAGCATATGTTTTTGTAAATGACATGCTGGAGAGCAAAACAGTTATTTCTGTCTTGAAATGAAAATTCTTAATCACCTGCCATTGAAAGCATATTATAGAATACACATCGTGGGGTCTTTTATACGAGATCTCTCCTTGGGTTGCACCTTCGTTAGAACATGAGCATATTGTTGTACGCCTTGAAGGTATACGTTGCATTATCTCATGAGTGGTGAGCTTACTTTCAGTTGGATGTCATGATGATCAGGTGTTGGTGCGTTTAGTTGTGTGTTTTTATATATTTCGATGTACTTCAGGTGGGGTGAAGTTTGGTCTGTCGGTCCGTCCAAGACTTCCAAAGCAAGTCATCTTTAAACCATTGCAAAGTATGTCCTTTCTCCATCTCTCTCTGTTCTCCACAAGAGGATCCTTCTCTTTTCTATTCCAGTATTTATCCTCCCACCACCATCATTAACTGAATCCCAGTTTGCTGTGTGTTATATAAAACCATACATGATTCTGTCCTCGCTGCCGGTTTGAAGAAAATCTGTTTTTCTTTTTCCTTTCTGTGAGCGTCTGGGTCCTGCTGCTTTGCTCGGCTGCTCGCCTCCCTCTCTCGTTCCCCCTCCTCCCTCCCTTTCCTCTGCTTTTGCTGGCTCTGCTTTCATTCCCCCCCCCCTCCCCCCCTCCGTCTTCCCTCTGGAGAATAGGGGTCATTGCACAAATGATTACTCAGACCCCTGTCTCCATGGCAATACTGCCTATGTAACGGGCGACAGGCATGCATCGAGCCCAGCAAAGACGCCGATTAGTGGGCCGGCGATGGAGAAAGCAAGCTGCCTTTGTGTGGCTCCGTTTTGCTTCCATTTTTTTTCCAGACGGCCCGTGTTTCTGTGTGTCTCCAGCTAACTGGGGTGGAGAGAATGAGGGAGGGGAGCAGTGCAACAGAAAAAAGCCTGCAAACATTCTGCTCACAGCTCTCCAGCTTTGTCTGCTTCTCGTTGCCTTCTGTGTCTTGGTTTGTCTCCGCAGCCGTTAAGAAACGCTTTGAACCATTTCCTTTTTTTTTGCGTATCTCAAGTTTGTCCTGCACGGTTATAAAGAATCTCACATTTGCAGCTATGGTGGTAAACATTTATTATGTAGGGCAAAAGATAAAGACATTTAGTCCTATTTATGAGATAATCTAGCTCCTTATTTTCCTATATAAAACGATGGAAGCAACCACATTTAAATCACTCACTTAACCCCGCCATTTAGCCGAAACATCCTTTTGGCTTCATTTGTGTAGGTTAGCAAGTTCTGTACTTAAGTACAATTTTGAGGTACTTGTACTTTACTTGAGTATTTCCATTTTATGCTACTTTGTACTTCTACTCCTCTACAGTTCAGAGGTACATGGTGTACTTCTACTCCACTACATGTATTTAATACCTTTAGTTACTTCACAGATGTGGATGAATGATGTGAAATATAACCAAGTGTTGAATCAGACTTTAGTTCCACCTGGAGTAAATCCACCAGCTACCCTGCAGTCTACAAAGTACTTCAGACTAGCTGCACCTTCACCAGCTACCCTGCAGTCTACAAAGTACTTCAGACTAGCTGCACCTCCACCAGCTACCCTGCAGTCTACAAAGTACTTCAGACTAGCTGCACCTCCACCAGCTACCCTGCAGTCTACAAAGTACTTCAGACTAGCTGCACCTCCACCAGCTACCCTGCAGTCTACAAAGTACTTCAGACTAGCTGCACCTCCACCAGCTACCCTGCAGTCTACAAAGTACTTCAGACTAGCTGCACCTCCACCAGCTACCCTGCAGTCTACAAAGTACTTCAGACTAGCTGCACCTTCACCAGCTACCCTGCAGTCTACAAAGTACTTCAGACTAGCTGCACCTCCACCAGCTACCCTGCATTCTACAAAGTACTTCAGACTAGCTGCACCTCCACCAGCTACCCTGCAGTCTACAAAGTACTTCAGACTAGCTGCACCTTCACCAGCTTTGAGAACACTTTCATGATCAATCATTATAAAACATATATATATATTATTCTGAAATGGACCAATCTGCACAACGACTACTTTCACTGTCTTTCACTATATTTAGATGAGAATACTTTCTACTTTCACTTGAGGGACATTTTGAATGCAGGACTTTTACTGTAACAGAATATTCCTACACTCTGGTACTTCTACTTTTACTCAAGTACAAGACTGAGTACTTTTACTTTTACTCAAGTACAAGATCTGAGTACTTCTACTTTTACTCAAGAACAAGATCTGAATACTTCTACTTTTACTAAAGTACAAGATCTGTGTACTTCTACTTTTACTCAAGTACAAGATCTGTGTACTTCTACTTTTACTCAAGTACAAGATCTGTGTACTTCTACTTTTACTTAAGTAGACGATCTGAGTACTTCTACTTTTACTCAAGTACAAGATCTGAGTACTTCTCAAGTACAATATCTGAGTACTTCTACTTTTACTCAAGTACAAGATCTGACTACTTCTCAAGTACAAGATCTGAGTACTTCTACTTTTACTCAAGTACAATATCTGAGTACTTCTACTTTTACTCAAGTACAAGATCTGTGTACTTCTACTTTTACTCAAGTACAAGATCTGTGTACTTCTACTTTTACTCAAGTACAAGATCTGAGTACTTCTACTTTTACTTAAATACAAGATCTGAGTACTTCTACTTTCACTCAAGTACAAGATCTGAGTACTTCTACTTTTACTCAAGTACAAGATCTGAGTACTTCTACTTTTACTTAAATACAAGATCTGAGTACTTCTACTTTCACTCAAGTACAAGATCTGAGTACTTCTACTTTTACTCAAGTACAAGATCTGAGTACTTCTACTTTTACTTAAATACAAGATCTGAGTACTTCTACTTTCACTCAAGTACAAGATCTGAGTACTTCTACTTTCACTCAAGTACAAGATCTGAGTACTTCTACTTTTACTCAAGTACAAGATCTGAGTACTTCTACTTTCACTCAAGTACAAGATCAGAGTACTTTTACTCAAGTACAAGATCAGAGTACTTTTACTCAAGTACAAGATCTGAGTACTTTTACTCAAGTACAAGATCTGAGTACTTTTACTCAAGTACAAGATCTGAGTACTCCACCTATGATGTTTAGTGCTAGTTAGTCAGTTCTGTTTGCAGGATAATATCCGGACCAGTGGGGCTGGTGAAGGTCAACCCATAGTGCCGCCTTATTTTACACGTTTTCCATTGGATTATTTGGCCCAGACACTAAATAGATGTATGCTGCCAAATGTAGAATTTGCATCTGTGGTCCCTGGACCTGTATAATGTACACACCAGTATACAACTAACTACTCAAATCAGCTCGGTTTCAGTTCCTTTGACCGGGAGGTTACACCAGCTGGATACGGTTCCCATTGGACAGCATGGAGTCAGCATGGATGATACTAAAGAGACACCCTCCAGTCCACCTCCCAGAGATCACTGTTCACCCTCAGTGGAGTATCTATACTCAAACTCACACTCACACTCGCCAGGGTCTGCGCGATCACCCCTATTTGTGTCCAACTGAATTGAAAAATGCTCCAGGAAACACCAGCTCAATGAAAGAAATGACTTATACTAAGGACTTAGCTCTGTCTTCTGATAACAACTAAATACATTTTTTGAATTGCACAACATCAGGAAGCGATGGAGAGCTGACGGTGTGTGGATGGCGAGCAGAAACACTCCTCAAATGCAGAAGGGAAAGTCTTTTGAACGAGGAGTTCAGCTGTAAAGCCAGACGGCTCTCTTGACAAGAACAAGGTCAATGTATTAAATTAATGTTACCATCAGAGTAGATTGAGTTTGTACAGCGACCAAATGGCTCTCTTAACATTGTGGAGGACGAGGGTCTGCTTAAAATAATTTGCATCACATCTAACGTAAGAATTGCCTTCAAGCGCCACCGCTATGATCAAGATAAACAACCTCTTTGAGGATGAAAGAGGCGCGTTGGGACAGGCAGACACAGTTGTGTGTTCACTGGAGACGACTGGACCTCTGTCAGTAATCACAGTTACCTCGGGGTCGCAACACATTACTTCAACCCACAGTGGGAACTTTGGTTGCATGCTATGACTGATAGTAGGGCAGAGGGGAGCTGATGCGTGCGCCGAGCACTTTAGGCAAGTAGCCAGACAACGGGAACAGAAATTGGGATTATCTGCCACTCCCTACACACGTGGTAAAAAGCAACCGTGCAAATTCTTCTATGGGAGATCTTGTCCAAGCTGGGATTCATTTATCTAATACATCCAACAGCCACTCCTCTGTCGGAGTATTGCTTCTCTAACAAAGGGCCAAGTCCTGAAAAGAAGCAGTATGCTTGAAAAGCTCCAGAAAGAAACTTGACAGTTGGATGCAGATTGAGTAAGTGGGCAACGCCAGAGCAGTGCAAACATCCAGCGACTTCTCTTAACTTGTATTCAACCACAGCTCCTCTAACTGATAGAGATTTTGAGGGACAACTGGTCCGCTTTCCAAATCTCCACGCGTCCCTAACAAGCTGGTTATCATACAGGAAGGAATCCAGAACATACAAGTATCCGTTAAAACAATAATCTATTTTAATGGTAATATAACAATGCAATACAATCAATACATTACCATACAAAGCCATATCATATGCGTAATGCCAGGAGTGTGCCTACTCCTGGCCTCTCTTCTCGCGCCGCCCGGACCTTCTCTTAACTTTTATTTAACCACAGCTCCTCTAACTCAGAAGGAAATACTGGATCATCAAAATCAATTCGGCTGCAAGAAGGATCCAACAGCTGTGCAAATGGATGCTTCTCCGTGGAGATCCTGTATTATGGCAATCAGGAGATTTGTAAGCAAGTAAATTAGATCATCTCTGATTCAAGAAAACATTGTTAGAACTAGGGATGCACGATATTGGTTTTTTGAAACCGATACCGATGCCGATAACATCCTGCTTCTCAAGACCGATACCGATAATACAAAAATACATAATTATTTTAACGCGATTAACGCATGTGTATTTTTTGTCCTCGGCCGCCCCGTAGCTTCAGAGCGCATCGAGTTTAAAATACCATCTACAAGCTGATGCTGACAGCCCCGCTCCTGCCGCCCGCTTGTGGCAGACCACACTTCCACGCTCACCGGCAGGCACCGTCTGGCCATCGGGAGGACCGGGAGGGTGTGTGTACGTGTGGTCCGAGCGAGCAAGAGAGAGACCTTACGTGCATTGTTGTTGTTAGCATCTGGTGCTAGCTAGCTGCGCTAACGGATATAAGGAGCTGTTTAAATGAAAACAGAGGAGCGACATTTCGCCACAACTGCGCCGAGCACTTGACTTGATGCAGGAAGCAGACAGCGGGACATTGGAGGAGAAGTCAGCACACTCAGCAACATGATTGCAGCGTCCAGGCAGCTCCGGTTCGAGCATATGCCTTGAGTTGCAAAACTGGCAAACTTCTTGCCTTTTCCAAAAGCCTCGTGGAGAGGTGAAAGCCCGGTGCCTTTGCAGCTGGCTTTGGATTCGCCGCTACTTTAGCAGCGCAGGCGTCTTCGTACGCTTTTAACACACCATCGTAGCCATGGCGATGTTTCAGGCGACTAATCAGGTTGGAAGTATTATAGCTCGTTGCCTTTTCCCTCCTCGTGGAACTTCTGCATTACATTTGTTACAAATAGCAAGCGAACTCTCGAACTCTGAAACTTTGAAATAGTCCCATACCACCGACGACATGTTTGTGTACTGTCCTGGCTTCACGGCCGCACACCATTTACGTCACAGCCAGGCATGAGAAGGGAGCGCTGGATTTGTGAAGAACTCCCCTCTTCCTAAACCACTAACACCACAGTACTGGCAACACGGGAGGAGCCGAGTGAAAAACAAGCGCCCCTCATCCCAATCCACCCACACCGCAGGATCTCTTTCTTTTTTTTTACCCAAAAAATATATTGTATATTATCGGGGCTATTAATACTGTTATCGGGTTTATCGGGATGACGTCATAATTCCTAATATCGGACCGATAATTATCGGCCCCATAATTATCGTGCATCCCGAATTAGAACCGAACTACAACTTTGAGAAACCTAAATAAGATCCACATCTGATTACCACTGGTATGAAGTAGAATATCCAACCCTCCTTTTGGCTTTCACAGATCCTCTACTCCAGTGGTTCTCAAATGGGGGTACGCGGACCCCTAGGGGTACGTTGGGGTACTGCAGGGGGTACGTGAGATCTATTTTATGTTAATGAAAAAAAAACATAATTAATACATTTAAACAAACTACTAATAGTAGATTAACTACTTTCTTCAAAGGTTTAGAGTAACTCTGGATAATAAAATGGGAAAAATAAACGGGGTGATCTCTTTTCCTCTCCCTCTCCTGACAGCCCGTCAGTCTCGTGCAGCTCGCTGAACCTGTACTAAGTGACCCGACAGTAAAGAATACATATATTTATAACTAGTTTAGCTAGTTCCAGAGTAGATAAACCAGCTAAGTGTGTTAGGTCTAACTCTTAGTGTATTTTGCTCCACTCAACGGTCCGTCAGCAGCAGCTGATCTGATCTCTCTCTCGCGTCCGGTTAGACTTCAGTCGCGTCTCTGTCCAAATCTATCAGATCTAGCTAGTTCTAGTTAATGATATGACTGCCTGCTTATCAAAGGACCTAAACAATAAGCGTTGCTTGGCAACGGCGTGTGGCCGCAAAGTATAGCGCAGCATTATGCATATGTTTATATGAGGGGTCAAAATCCCATGCTCATAAAATGCTCATATATATATAAATAAATATACCAATTTTAGGAAAAGTAAGGAAGTTTGAGCAGTGTGGGTTTTATGTTAACAGAGTTACACATATTTCAAAACGCAAAGTGTAATAACTGCAGTTTGCCTCGCTGTCAGAATGACAAAGGTCCTCAGTGAAGCTCAAGCCCATGTTTCACTACATTGTAAATACAACTTATTAAAAAGATCAGTTCAATGCAGCTAATGTCGTCTCAGTGTTATTGCATGATGTTAAAATTGGTTTGCCATGAATTTAGTGATGGATTGTAAACATTTGAAATGTAGCATTTAAGTGTTTCTCAGTTACAATGTTGTTGTTTTAATGAATCAGACACTGATGGTGCAGCGCTGTACTGTACCTCTTTATATAGGCATTTTTTCCTTAACAAATTGTTTTTGCGCTGATAGGGGGTAAGTGGCTGCATTTCTTTTTCAAAGGGGGTACATGATTGAAAAAAGTTTGAGAACCACTGCTCTACTCAATACCCAAAGGAACAAACGTTGGACAACAGAAGTCTCCAAACAGCTAGGTGGGAGGTAGAAATCATCATTGCTGGACTATCCAAAGTTCCCAAAGACCAATAACCGAGAACTCCTAACCACATGCTTCAAATGAAAGGAATCTGAGTCTTTCAGCTCGGAAAAAAAACGACATCTACGCAATGATCTCAGAAAGTCTTGATAGTGAGAAGCTTCAGAGCTAAAGTCTACCCCAATCAACCAAGCCATTTAAAGAAGGTGATGCCCTCTTAAGCCCCACGGACCCGGTTCCGGGGCCGAAATCGCGTCATTTCCAGGAAACAACGTCTAAGGAACCTTAATATTTAATAAACTATGAATATTTTATATCCATGTAACGGGAAAAAACTCATTTAACTGATCTTTTTCATTTTTCTTTTAAAAAAAACCACACAATGCTAACAGTGAGCCTCTGAATTAGCCCCCGAGCGAAAAATGCTAACCTATTACTGCACCGAAAATCACTCCTAGCTCCCTTATTACTTATCCTAGCTGCACATCCAACACATCGTTTATGATCGTAAAGACACAGAATCTAACGATGCCGACCTCAACACTGAAAGATACAAAGTTGCGACGTTATCAACAAAAACGTACATTAAAACATGTAGCGCTAGGTAGCCACCTTGGTCAAAACTGGTCTTCAATGGCATTAAAACGATAACAACGATACTGTAGTTAATCCATAGGTTAATATCCAATGTGACTGTGTGCCCTTTGAAATGTTCTGATAATCTATAAGCAATAAAACTGCGTATTCGTTTCTTTTTAACATGAGAGTCTATGGGCTGATTTCCCTTGGATTCTATTGGCTCTAACGGTCAGGAAGAGATGTCACATGTCAAAATCGAAGAAGGGGGGCCAGAGATAAGGAAAATCCACAAAAATGTCCCCAGAAGAGGTTTGTTTTGCTAAATCTGTCTAAAAAGGTCAAATATCACTTGTTTTGCATCAATCTTGATACAGGGTACTTATTATATGTTGTACTTTGGATTCCTAAAGCTGTTAGTCTACTAACCCATCATCCAAGGTTAGTTTTCACTGTAAGTACAAAATATGTTTTGGACGGACACTATAATCTACAGTGTTTTACCATGTTCAATTTGAATTTTCTTTAAAATAAAAAACATCTCTATTGATTCTGACTTTTCTACATCCAAGTCACAGGTTTATCATGACTTTGAGAAAAAAGATTATTAATGTAACCCTTTTAGAAGGGAAGATATGGTCATTTGTTCTGGGAATGTCATTTTCGAGCCTGAGACCTGAAAAACAGGCTCGGGGCCTGTTCTCCTTCACCATGGAGATTGCACCTTTGTTATGTTACTCAACAACTTCCATAAATACCAAAAAACCTACTAAACTTTACAAATACAAATATTTGTACATTAAAAGTTAACATACAGAAAAAATACAGGCACCCTGGATTAACTTTTGGAAATACTGACCAGAGGTGGAAAAAGTACTCAGATCTTGTACTTGAGTAAAAGTAGAAGTACTCAGATCTTGTATTTGAGTAAAAGTAGAAGTACTCAGATCTTGTACTTGAGTAAAAGTAGAAGTACTCAGATCTTGTATTTGAGTAAAAGTAGAAGTACTCAGATCTTGTACTTGAGTAAAAGTAGAAGTACTCAGATCTTGTACTTGAGTAAAAGTAGAAGTACTCAGATCTTGTACTTGAGTAAAAGTAGAAGTACTCAGATCTTGTACTTGAGTAAAAGTAGAAGTACTCAGATTGTGTACTTGAGTAAAAGTAGAAGTACCAGAGTGTAGGAATACTCTGTTGCAGTAAAAGTCCTGCATTCAAAATGTCCCTCAAGTGAAAGTAGAAAGTATTCTCATCTAAATATAGTGAAAGACAGTGAAAGTAGTCGTTGTGCAGATTGGTCCATTTCAGAATAATATATATGATATGTTTTATAATGATTTATCATGAAAGTGTTCTCAAAGCTGGTGAAGGTGCAGCTAGTCTGAAGTACTTTGTAGACTGCAGGGTAGCTGGTGGAGGTGCAGCTAGTCTGAAGTACTTTGTAGACTGCAGGGTAGCTGGTGGAGGTGCAGCTAGTCTGAAGTACTTTGCAGACTGCAGGGTAGCTGGTGGATTTACTCCAGGTGGAACTAAAGTCTGATTCAACACTTGATTATATTTCACATCATTCATCCACATCTGTAAAGTAAAAGCTTTTACTCATTGAAAAATTATGACTGGCTACGATTTAACACATCGAGATACTAATGGCGCATTTCCACTGCAGCACGTAGTACGGTTTAAGCGTGCCGTGCCAAATCCGGCCCGGTTTTGGTTGCGTTTCCCACGAGGGGTAGTTCCGGCTAACCAAAATCCAGGTTCTGGCCAACAACCGGGCTGAGTATGCTAAACTAGTGAGAGCATCGCTGGCAAGGGGGCTACAACTACAAGAAGATGAACATATTTTACCGTGATTTAAAGATGGGGTAGGTCATTTTGGAGAAACCAGCTTGAGTGTGCTGGAATTTGAAAATACACAACCCGGAAACCATCTGCCACTTCCTCACAGAGCCCCTCCTCCAACACACACGAACGCGCACATTTGTGCCCAGGTGGAAGGCTGACAGGCAGGTAGGCCATCCAGTTACTTTAGCCGGCTCAGATGATTGGTCGAGCTTTTTACAGCGCCACGGCTTCCACTGATGACATTTTTTATGGATTTTTTGTCAAAGCACTTCAGATATTCATTGCTATCGGGATGTTAAGAGCATTCCATGGAATATAGCAAAAAGTGTATCTGGAGCCGGTTTCTCAAACTTACCTACCCCACCTTTAATTGTAATACACGTTTCAAAATGATGCCGAAGTAACAACATACTGATACCGGTTAGTAAAAACCATGAATTAATGCTTTGACAAGTCTGCAGACAGACGGCAGGCGAAAAACCTTTTAAAATGCGTGTTTTCTGAATGGAGATCGGTTAGTTACTATAGTTACTGCCCCAGCTACTAAACTGGGGCAGTGATGGAAACGCAGCATAACGTGAGCCTGGCCTACCAAGGCCTAACCATCCCGTACTAAGCCGTGCGAGGCCCTGCAGTGGAAATGCGCCATAAGTTGACTTATCATGGAGAATATGAAGCCTCTGAAACAGTTAACGTCTTCTGAGGAACCTGATGATGGGCGTTACCAGACATGGCAGCTCTGACCATCTATCCAGCTTTATATTGAAAGTGTAAGATGCCATGTTAGGCTATAGAGCTTGACCAATACGAGGGACTAATATTCCCATTTGAAGTGGATCATTAAAATGGTCCATTGATTCTACTGAGAAACAAAGAGTAAAGTAATGAGCGTGGATGTGGGAGATAGAGCGCAGTGTTCCTGCAAGAATCCAAATGCACAGCAGGCTTTTTCACATTTGCTGTTTAGTGCAGCTCGGTGTTTCTGTCTGTGTGTGGTTCTGTCAGCTTTGTCCCTCAGAGAGAGAGAGAGAGAGAGAGAGAGAGAGAGAGAGAGAGAGAGAGACTGGAGCCAGCAGTCTGGAACGAGCATGACAGAATTTGAATTATAGAAGCAGCACAGCAAAGAGGGAGCGGGGGAGGGAGAGGGTGTGTGTGTGTGTGGGTGTGCGTGTGTGTGTGTGTGTGTGTGTGTGTGTGTGTGTGTGTGTGTGTGTGTGTGTGGTTGTCTGTTTATGTGTGGCAGGGATATAGAGAGAAAGGGAAAGAGAGGGAATTATTTCAGCAGTGGAGCCGGCTGTTATTTCAAAGGCATCGCTGAAAAACACGGAGCCTCGTCAACGAGCATTTTAATTTAGATCAGTCGACTCGTTGCAGCTCGGAGAAGAGGAAAGATATTCAGAGTGCAACACACTTTAACAGGGCTGGGAAGTAACTAAGTACATTTACTCAAGTACTGTTTTGAGATGCTTGTACTTTACTTCAGTATTTCCATGTCATGCTACTGTGTACTTTTACTCCACTACATGTATTTAATCCCTTTAGTTACTTCACAGATCTGGATGATGTGAAATATAACCAAGTGTTGAATCAGACTTTAGTTCCACCTGGAGTAAATCCACCAGCTACCCTGCAGTCTACAAAGTACTTCAGACTTGCTGCACCTCCACCAGCTACCCTGCAGTCTACAAAGTACTTCAGACTAGCTGCACCTCCACCAGCTACCCTGCAGTCTACAAAGTACTTCAGACTAGCTGCACCTCCACCAGCTTTGAGAACACTTTCATGATCAATCATTATAAAACACATCATATATATTATTCTGAAATGGACCAATCTGCACAACGAATACTTTTACTGTCTTTCACTATATTTAGATGAGAATACTTTCTACTTCCACTTGAGGAACATTTTGAATACAGGACTTTTACTGTAACAGAGTATTACACTCTGGTACTTCTACTTTTACTCAAGTACAAGATCTGAGTACTTCTACTTTTACTCAAGGACAAGATCTGAGTACTTCTACTTTTACTCAAGTACAAGATCTGAGTACTTCTACTTTTACTCAAGTACAAGATCTGAGTACTTCTACTTTTACTCAAGGACAAGATCTGAGTACTTCTACTTTTACTCAAGTACAAGATCTGAGTACTTCTCCTTTTACTCAAGTACAAGATCTGAGTACTTCTACTTTTACTCAAGTACAAGATCTGAGTACTTCTACTTTTACTCAAGGACAAGATCTGAGTACTTCTACTTTCACTCAAGCACAAGATCTGAGTACTTCTACTTTTACTCAAGGACAAGATCTGAGTACTTCTACTTTTACTCAAGTACAAGATCTGAGTACTTCTACTTTTACTCAAGGACAAGATCTGAGTACTTCTACTTTTACTCATCTGAGTACTTCTACTTTTACTCAAGTACCAGATCTGAGTACTTCTACTTTTACTCAAGTACAAGATCTGAATACTTCTACTTTTACTCAAGTACCAGATCTGAGACAAATCACGGGCCTTGATCCGTGTCCCTCGTGTCTGTAGTGACAGCCAGAGATATTGATGTTTGTAAAGGGTCCTAAAGACATTTGATCATGTGACATTTTAGCATCTGAACTCATGCAATATATAAAGTGAGCAAAGCTTGAGTCCTGTGATTGTAATTTTTGCCCAGCACTTAAATAATCAACTTTAGCGTGGTGTTACGGACGACAGGAAGTATGTCTTGCTGTGCTGTGATTGGTGGTTCGTCGTCATTGGACGAGCGGTGTCGGGTTTCAACAGTTACTAGTTTCGCAAAATACTGTCAGCTAACAGCGCGGCCATAGTGCCATGGGTGCACCCTTGCAAACAGACACGTCTACAATGACAACATTGCATTTTAGCAAGTGAAAAAAGGCAGCATGTGTAGCCTACTGTTCCGTATAGGCCAACAAGTGCCTGAGCTCCACCCCTGGTTTATAGTCAGCTTAAAGACATGCCGTGACATCACATATACCTTCAACCATCCTGTGTGTAATATAATATGTTTACATATAATTCACGTATGTAAAGCCCCTCTCTACTTAGCTCTCCCAACAGAGACAGATTCAGTTGATTGGGAAGTGAAGTCGAGGCAAACTTCTGATTCTCCTCCACCGTCTAACTCTCCCACTATCTTTTCACATTCAGCCACTCCTGGCAGCAAAGCAGGACGGAGCATACAAAGAGTTTCTCTGCAGTGGAGATGTATTGGTATATAACCAGCAGCAGTAACACCCTGCAATGCACACACAGAGACACACACACAGACACACAGACACACACACACAAAACTGCTACGATTCAACCCGCTCAGAGTCTAAAGCACACCTCCATGCAGACAGAGAGAGAAAGGGAAAGGACGTGAGGTGTGTGTGTGTGTGTGTGTGTGTGTGTGTGTCTCGGAGGGGAGTGAACATTCCAGAGACAAAAAGAGAAACAGAGAGGGACAGACATCATTGTAATGACTGCATGCAACCCGATCCTCCTGCATACTGAATATTCCCCCCGAGGGCTTTTTCCATTACCCCAGAACGCCGCAGTCGTTTAGCTGATCCGGCCCCGCTTTCCCTCTCTTTCTTTCTCTCTCTTTTTCACTCCCTCCCTCCCTACCTCTTCTTTGCTGTTTTTTTCACAGACACATTGTGCAAATGTAACCTTTTGCACGCCCAAACTCCCCCCCCCCTCTTTCCCCACTCCCCATCCCCAGGAAGTTGGCTAGCCACTTTGCTGCCAAGAAATATGAAATACTGGCAGGCTGCCCGTTTCATCTGCAAACACACAGCGGAAAGGGAGGGGGGATGGAAGCAGCGGGAGGGAGGAGGGAGGAGGGAGGTGACACAGAGGAGAAGGAAATGCTGCTGCTGCTGCTGTGCTTGCTACGAGGAAGAAAAAAGGAATCAAAAGCAGCGCAGAGAGAAAGAGAGAAAGAGAGATAAGGATGGATTTGTACTTGCATGAAAAGAGGCCACATTACTGCCTGAATAAATCATGTGCAACGTTTTCTCAGCAGCAGCACACAGCCACTGATGAGCAGCGAGCACACACACACACACACACGCACACACACACACACACACACACACACACACACACACACACACACACACACACACACACACACACACACACAGGGTTCTTTGTATAGACCATAGACTGTATATATAGGTATAGACATGCAGATACTGCTGACAATAATACTTTATTTTGTTCACCTTTTTAAAAATGATAGCTTTGCAGTCACAAAGTAACATTTTGAGGTACTGACTTGAGTATTTCCATGTCATGCTACCTTATTCTTCAACATTTTAGAAGCAAATATTGCACTTTTGACTCCACTCAACATTTACTGACAGCTTTAGTTACCAGGTACTTTTAGGACTTAGATTATAAGCTGATACAAAAAATACTTTAATGAACTTTAACATATTATTCTAGGTTAAGGCAAGGCACGTTTCTTTAGATAGCACCTTTCAGCACCAGGCAATTCAAGGTGCTTTACAAAAATGAAAGACATTCAGACAAAGGCATTTAAAAACAGTACAAGATAATAAAAGAAACATTAAAAGATAATAGTTCAATTCTTTCGGTTCTTGATTTTTAATTTATTCACAGAACCTCTCTTTGGAAATCCCAACACTTCCGTCCCGATTGTTAATTTAGACTGATTGTTTTCTCCATGTTATGCTCGCATGACATCCACAATCAGACCCTCAGGAGGGTGTACTAGCCCCCTACTCTGCTTTGCGTTCCAGAACAAAGTCTTTAAGTGTTACCTGCAGCAGTTTATGAAGTTATTACAAATACTGTAGCTCTACATTTACCAGCTGTATTCACATTAATGCATCAATAATCATAACAAAGTACATTCATATACGCTGAACAAAAATATAAACGCAACACTTTTGTTTTTGCTCCCATTTTTCACGAGATGAACTCAAAGATCTAAAACATTTTCTATAAACACAAAATAACCATTTATCTCAAATATTGTTCACAAATCTGAAAGAATCTGAATAATGAAGAATATTAACACACCAGTTAATATTCTTTGAGATAAAATCTACACCGTCCTTTTTTCTCAGGATTAAGGACAGGTTGGAAGAATTCGGAACCAGACAGTGGGGCTACTGAACAAAAACATCCGAAAAGGCATCGTTAACTACTATGACGACCTTGACTTGAGCACTTCTCCTTTGCCGAGATAATCCATCCCACCTCAGAGGTGTGGCATATCAAGATGCTGATTAGACAGCATGATTATTGCACAGGTGTGCCTTAGGCTGGCCACAATAAAAGGCCACTCTAAAGTGTTCAGTTTTATCACACAGCACAATGCCACAGATGTCGCAAGTTTTGAGGGAGCGTGCAATTGGCATGCTGACAGCAGGAATGTCCACCAGAGCTGTTGCCCGTGAGTTGAATGTTCATTTCTCTACCGTAAGCCGTCTCCAAAGGCGTTTCAGAGAATTTGGCAGCACATCCAACCGGCCTCACAACCGCAGACCACGTGTAACCACACCAGCCCAGGACCTCCACATCCAGCATGTTCACCTCCAAGATCGCCTGAGACCAGCCACTCGGACAGCTGCTGCAGCAATCGGTTTGCATAACCAAAGACTTTCTGCACAAACTGTCAGAAACCGTCTCAGGGAAGCTCATCTTCATGCTCGTCGTCCTCATCGGGGTCTCGACCTGACTCCGGTTCGTCGTCGAAACCGACTTGAGTGGGCAAATGCTCACATTCGATGGCGTCTGGCACGTTGGAGAGGTGTTCTCTTCACGGATGAATCCCGGTTCTCACTGTTCAGGGCAGATGGCAGACACGTGTGTGGCGTCATGTGGGTGAGCGGTTTTCTGATGTCAATGTTGTGAATGGAGTGAACCATGGTGGTGGTGGTGGTGGGGTTATGGTATGGGCAGGCGTATGTTATGGACAACGAACACAGGTGCATTTTATAGATGGCATTGAGAATGCACAGAGATACCGTGACGAGATCCTGAGGCCCATTGTTGTGCCATTCATCCTCGACCATCACCTCATGTTGCAGCGTGATAATGCACGGCCCCATGTTGCAAGGATCTGTACACAATTCCTGGAGGCTGAAAACATCCCAGTGCTTGCATGGCCAGCATACTCACCGGACACGTCACCCATTGAGCATGTTTGGGATGCACTGGATCGGCGTATACGACAGCGTGTTCCAGTTCCTGCCAATATCCAGCAACTTTGCATCAGCCATTGAAGAGGACCAACATTCCACAGGCCATGATCAACAGCCTGATCAACTCTATGCCAAGGAGATGTGTGGCACTGCGTAAGGCAAATGGTGGTCACACCAGATACTGCCTGGTTTTCGGACCCCCCCAGACCCCCCAATAAAGCAAAACTGCACGTTTCAGAGTGGCCTTTTATGGTGGCCAGCCTAAGGCACCATGTGCAATAATCATGCTGTCTAATCAGCATCTTGATATGCCACGCCTGTGAGGTGGGATGGGTTATCTCGGCAAAGGAGAAGTGCTCACTATCACAGATTATTTCAGATGTGTGAACAATATTTGAGATAAATGGTTATTTTGTGTTTATAGAAAATGTTTTAGATCTTTGAGTTCATCTCGTGAAAAATGGGAGCAAAAACAAAAGTGTTGCGTTTATATATTTTTTCAGTGTATATGACATTTTACTTAAGAAAGATTTTTAATGCTGGACTTTTACTTGTAACAGAGTATTTTTACAATGTAAGTATTTATTCTTTTACTTAACTACAAAAGTACTTCTTCCATCATTGCAGTCCACTTTGGTCCTTTCGGAAAACAACCTCCACAAATACCCAAAACCTTGAGTGAAAGTAGAAGTACTCAGATCTTGTACTTGAGTAAAAGTAGAAGTACTCAGATCATGTACTTGAGTAAAAGTAGAAGTACTCAGATCTTGTACTTGAGTAAAAGTAGAAGTACTCAGATATTGTACTTGAGTAAAAGTAGAAGTACTCAGATCATGTACTTGAGTACAAGTAGAAATACTCAGATCTTGTACTTGAGTAAAAGTAGAAGTACTCAGATCTTGTACTTGAGTAAAAGTATAAGTACTCAGATGTTGTACTTGAGTAAAAGTAGAAGTACTCAGGTCTTGTACTTGAGTAAAAGTAGAAGTACTCAGATCTTGTACTTGAGTAAAAGTAGAAATACTCAGATCATGTACTTGAGTAAAAGTAGAAGTACCAGAGTGTAGGAATACTCTGTTACAGTAAAAGTCCTGCATTCAAAATGTTACACAAGTAAAAGTAGAAAAGTATTCTCATCAAAATATAGTTAAAGTATCAAAAGTGAAAGTAGTCATTGTGTAGTTTGGTCCATTTCAGAATAATATATATGATCCCTCAAAAGTGTACTTAAATACCGTGCTTGAGTAAATCTACTTAAACAGAACAGAAGCGCTCTTTTCCTCAGAAAACATATTGACATTCTTTAAAGTGTTCTTGCTCTCTGAGAGACAGGCCGGTTCATTCTGACACTAAAGCCAGCCCCACTCTCCTGTGCTGATGAGCCTGAAGCATCAGATACTCGTGATACACCACAGCACACAGGCTGAAATGCACCTTTGGTCTAGTTGTTGTTGGGTAATAGATTCAGAGATGTGCATATCTGAACACAAAACTGCACACACACCAACGCTGATCATGCTGTCGCTCGACATTACACAGGCTAATGGCACGCATGTTGTTCAAAGGTCCCCCTAAAGCAGGGGTGTCAAACAAAATTTCATCGCGGGCCACATTCGCATAAAGGTTGCACTCAAAGGGCTGGTTGTAACTATATAAAATAAATATATAATATATATTAAATAACGTATTATATTACATTATCGCCTCTGAATTGGATTATTATCAGATAGGATAATAAGTTAGTAATTAACTACGTCTGAAAGCAAGGGCAAATAATTACAAGTCTCTTCAGTGTGCATGTCACAAAACGAGATGCATTGTGGGACATGTAGTTTATGGGCATATTATAAACGTATTATAAACGTATTATATTATTTGCAAGCTCTTGCGGGCCACATAAAATGAAGTCGCGGGCCGGATTTGGCCCCCGGGCCTTGAGTTTGAGACCCCTGCCCTAAAGCTTCCAGAAACTCAACATCTATACAAATCAGCCCACAGAGTGCGAATATTGGCATTTTCTGGTTAAAACTTCCATTTTGGATGCTGTAAATGTCAGAAATGGACTCCCCAATAACCCCTCCAAATCGGACGACTAACTATTGTCCCCATAGGCGGTAATGAATGGTATAACAACAACATTTGAAAGTTAGCATCTGGTAGTTTCTATGTGCTGGAGACCTGTACTGTACATTTCTAACATAAAACGTTGGGGTACATTGGGACTATACGAGCTGGAAACTAGACTATGACCACATATTTCAGAAAAGAACAGAAAGACGTTGAAGAAGTCGCCCTTACAATGTAACCTCACAGAGCCACCGTTGCTACGGGGTAAGTTCATGCTGGAGTCGCTGTTGTTCACATTGTGTTTTCAGAGCACTTCTTTTTATCACAGGTTCAGGTTTCATCACTGCCAACTGGATGGGGAGGCGATGAATACCGTGACTGCTACAAAGAGTCCGTCACCCCCCCGATGAACGTAAACTGTAACCTTTCAGACCAAAGAGAAAAACCAGATGTGAAGGGCTGAAGAAGTGGGGAAGGGGCTTAAGCAGATGTTTACATTTCAACCACTGACGATGTTCAAAATGTCATAATTACAATTCGTAGACTTTTAAAAAATATATATATTCGACTTGTATTTGAACTTCATTGCCTCCTCTGTATTGGCTTTCGACATATCTTTTTTTAAAGCGCTGGATAGATCGGAGGATGAGATACGAAGATAGAGGAATCTTTATTCTCCCTTAAACATCCTTATCAAGGTTCGAGGTTCTTTATTTGTCTTGCTCGGAGAAACTATATGTGACTACCGCACAATAGGGGGCGCTACTGAGCCGTATTTGCAAAAACGTACGAGTCTTGCTTATCCGTTACTTATTTTCCAGTGGTGTAAAGTAACAAAATATATTTACTTTAAGGTAGGGTAGGTAGGAATGGAGAAAGCAGCTGGAGTGCGCTAGAATTTAGGACATCCAGTTACTTTAGCCGGGCCGTGATTGGTCGTGCTTTTTACAGCGCCACGGCTTCCACTGATGAAATATTTGTATGTATTTATTGTCAAAGCATTTCATGTATTCATTGCTATCGGGATGTTAAGAGCATTCCATGGAATATAACAACAAGTATTCCTGAAGTGAATTACCTACCCCACCTTTAAGTACAATTTTGAGGTGCTTGTACTCTACTTGAGTATTTCCATGTTCTTCTACTTTGTACTTCAGATGATGAAGATATTTATAGGCAATGCCGCATGATGTATGCACAAGCAAACAGTCTCCTACGTAAGTTTAGTGCGTGCACAGATGGAGTGGAGACGTCTCTGTTCAGAGCATGTTGCACACCGCTCTAAACGGCACGTCTGTGGTCAAACTACAGAAAAGCAAGTTTACGGAAGTAGCTTATAATGATGCCAGGAGAATATAGCTGAAGAGACCTCGATGGTCGAGTGCAAGTGAAATGTGTGTGGCTGCAGGAGTCAATACTCGACAAGCTGTCTTAAGAAGTCTCGTGTATAAATGTATTTGCCGGCTTAATGACTGATAATGAAAGCCTCTTGGCCTTATCGAACATAAGGTTTAGTACACGCTACCAATCGCAGCTGTGGAGACATTGGTATAGTCGTCTCTTTGTAGGACTCTGATTTAAATTATTCTTAAACTATGATTGATTTGTATGCTGTAGTTTATTATATGTAATGTCTTTTATCTGGACCCTGAGTCTGTAATCAAGTTTTCATTCATTCATTCATTTACTTGAGTATTTCCATGTTCTTCTACTGTGTACTTCTACTCCACTACAGTTCAGAGGTACATGGTGTACTTCTACTCCTCTACAGTTCAGAGTTACATGGTGTACTTCTATTCCACTACAGTTCAGAGGTACATGGTGTACTGCTACTCCTCTACGGTTCAGAGGTACATGGTGTACTTCTACTCCTCTACAGTTCAGAGGTACATGGTGTACTTCTACTCCTCTACAGTTCAGAGGTACATGGTGTACTTCTATTCCTCTACAGTTCAGAGGTACATGGTGTACTTCTACTCCTCTACAGTTCAGAGGTACATGGTGTACTTCTACTCCTCTACAGTTCAGAGGTACATGGTGTACTTCTACTCCTCTACAGTTCAGAGGTACATGGTGTACTTCTACTACAGTTCAGAGGTACATGGTGTACTTCTACTCCTCTACAGTTCAGAGGTACATGGTGTACTTCTACTCCACTACAGTTCAGAGGTACATGGTGTACTTCTACTCCACTACAGTTCAGAGGTACGTGGTGTACTTCTACTCCTCTACAGTTCAGAGGTACATGGTGTACTTCTACTCCACTACAGTTCAGAGGTACATGGAGTACTTCTACTGCACTACAGCTCAGAGGTACATGGTGTACTTCTACTCCACTACAGTTCAGAGGTACATGGTGTTCTTCTACTCCACTACAGCTCAGAGGTACATGGTGTACTTCTACTCCACTACAGTTCAGAGGTACATGGTGTACTTCTACTCCTCTACAGTTCAGAGGTACGTGGTGTACTTCTACTCCTCTACAGTTCAGAGGTACATGGTGTACTTCTACTCCACTACAGTTCAGAGGTACATGGTGTACTTCTACTCCACTACAGTTCAGAGGTACATGGTGTACTTCTACTCCTCTACAGTTCAGAGGTACATGGTGTACTTCTACTCCTCTACAGTTCAGAGGTACATGATGTACTTCTACTCCACTACAGTTCAGAGGTACGTGGTGTATTTCTACTCCTCTACAGTTCAGAGGTACATGGTGTACTTCTACTCCTCTACAGTTCAGAGGTACGTGGTGTACTTCTACTCCTCTACAGTTCAGAGGTACGTGGTGTACTTCTACTCCTCTACAGTTCAGAGGTACGTGGTGTACTTCTACTCCACTACAGTTCAGAGGTACATGGTGTACTTCTACTCCTCTACAGTTCAGAGGTACTTGGTGTACTTTTACTCACTACAGTTCAGAGGTACGTGGTGTACTTTTACTCCACTACATGTATTTAATCCTTTTAGTTACTTCACAGATCTGGATGAATGATGTGAAATATAACCAAGTGTTGAATCAGACTTTAGTTCCACCTGGAGTGAATCCACCAGCTACCCTGCAGTCTACAAAGTACTTCAGACTAGCTGCACCTCCACCAGCTACCCTGCAGTCTACAAAGTACTTCAGACTAGCTGCACCTCCACCAGCTACCCTGCAGTCTACAAAGTACTTCAGACTAGCTGCTCCTTCACCAGCTACCCTGCAGTCTACAAAGTACTTCAGACTAGCTGCACCTCCACCAGCTTTGAGAACACTTTCATGATCAATCTTTATAAAACATATATATATATATTAAAACCTTGTTTCAGTCACCATATCCACTGTAGCTTCTGCATGTGACAATAAAGCCTTTGAATCCTGGAGGAAAGTTGAATGTCAATAGTTTCTCGAACACACAATCCACAGTCTGACTGTTTCAACGTGGATGTAATGATCGCGTTGCTCTCGGCAGCGCATCGTATCGCTGCTTTCTATTTCAAAGGAATGTTGGAGAACAGAAATAGAACAATCCACGAAAGCTTGCCAGGAAGAAAGTGACAACCCCCCCCCCACTCACTCACACACACACACACACACACACACGCACACACACACACACACGCACGCACACGCTCGCGCACACACACTCGCGAACACACACACACGCTCGCGCACACACACTCTCTCTCTCCCTCTGGCTCACCTTCACTCATCACCTCCTCCTTCTGTTTCTAGGCAACACACAGGAAAAGCATCACTCGGAAACGAAAGAACGACAGGAAGTGCTTCCATTAAAACACCGATTTAGTCAAATTGGTGCAGATATTTCTAAATATTCCCGTGTTTCTACAAACCATAAATCATACTCTGTGGTCTGTGGTCCCGCATCTGAAGGGGTTTTCTATTCTCACGTGCTCGTAATGCTCCTCATGTCTAACTGCGAGGATGCACTTGATCAAGACAAGAGTCCCAAATGAACGAGAGGGAAGGAGGGAACGCGTGCAACCCAAGGAAGCTCTGGAGAGGGAGGGATGGCGAGCGCTGGAGTTTGGGGAGAAGGATCAATATCTCATTTCAGTGCTGAGTTCACTCTGGACAGTTTTCCAATAAGACTGGGAGAGAACGGCGAAGTTTGAAAAGCTATGTGTCTCCGTCTGTCTCGCTGTGCGTGTCTCTCTGTCTCTCTGTCTCTCTTTGTCTCCCTCCCTGCAGCCTCACGGGTGGATCACACTTCCAACTGCCGCCGAGTCCACTGGTCTGACGAACACCAGCTATAAGAAACCATTACCGAGTCAAGATGTGAAGTCGCCGCTAAAGAACGAGCAGCATCTGTATGTCGAAGCTGCGGTGATTACAATAATAATAATAATAATAATTCATTTATTTTATATAGGCGCCTTTCAAGGCTCTCAAGGTCGCCGTACAAACACATAAAAACTAGATACACGATACCTAACACCAGCATAAGAAACATAAACAAGACAATGCAGTATATAACATATCAATACAATACATGTGTTCGGAGATATGACGTATTTAATTAAAGGACTATAGCAACTGCTTTTGGGCCGATGTTTGTCAACTGGTTTGTGTTTATAATTTTATTGACAATTCATTTAGGAATATTCACCAAGAAAACAAATCATAAACTGACATGATCAGGGCGTCAATTGACCTAAAAGAGACAGATGTAGAAAAGATGAGCAGATAGTCTGACTCTGACTAAACTCAACATTGAACCAGTGGCATGAGAGAGATGAGGTATGCAGGTGGAAAGTATACGCATTGGTTTTTCATGTGATTTGCTGCCAGTAGAAACACATATCGAATAACTGGGCTGGTTGACTGAAACCTGATAAGCCCGAGAGACCCCGCTACCGGGGCCCTCTTGCAGGAAACAGTGTCTGAAGGCATGTTCATTTAATAAACTATGAATGTTTTATATGCATGTAACGGAAAGAAACTCATCCAACTGATTATTTTAATTATTTATTTTTTTAAAACCCCACAATGCTAACGCTGAGCCTCTGAATTAGCAACGAGCGAAAAATGCTAACAGACGACTGCACCGAAATGCACTCATAAAACCTTATTATTTATCTTTGCTGCACATCCAACCCATCGTTTCACATCGTGAGGGGACACAGAATCGGGGGGGACCCTGAGTGGCGTTTCTATATGTATAAAAGTGGTGGGGCACAAACAACTCAGATGTCTATAAGCTTCTGCAGTGAGGTTCATGGCTGGCGAGGCACTGGCACTGACTCTTCAGGTTTACAAATATTATATTTCGACCTCAATCAAAATATAATATTATTTTCAAAAGCCTTTTTTGTCTGATGCTTCAATTAATTTTAAACAGACAGTTCAACAAAAGGATACCCAAACAATGTAATTTTATCATTTAAATATTGAATTGTTCTCTCTTAGTAAGATCCCATTTTCAATAAAATGTTGGTCTTACCTTGACTTGAAGATGAAGTCCATTTGCCTATCCCTCTGGACAAACATCTCTATTACTTTTTTGAAAAAGTCCTCCTTATGTTCTTGTAGTTTCAAAAGTCTATCATAAATCTAAATGATGGATTTATGATTCGAAAATGATAAAAGTAGGGTAGACATGTGGATATTACCCGGTTGTGCATTTATCTAACAGCTACGTTTCCCACAGATCTTATTTTGAGCTATTTTCTAAAATCCTATGGAGAAATCTCATTGCTTTTTTGTGGAGGGAAGCCATGCGCAGCTTACTTCCTGGTTTTAGGAGGCGTCACTGCAGCTCTCTCTCCTCCTCTTCACACACCACACTTTTCGCGGCACACGTACTTACAGCCAATCAGCTCTGAATTATGTGAGATGCCGTATGGTGGGGATGGCAGCTCTATGCCCCTATGGTCATTATTTCTCAAACTTGTTCATACCAAGGACCACTTAACCAATAAAAAAACACTCGCGGACCACCTAACTCCACACTAGAACAGATTACAAATCGCTTGAAAATGGGACAAACAAGTGGCAACATGTGTGATGAAGGTGTTGCGCGGGTATCATTCAACTTAAAGTGAAACTTAAGCTCGCTCCATTGCGGAGATATTCCCGCGAGAGTGCGGAAAAACTCAAATTAATTAATTTATGTAAAATTTGAAATGTTACCAATATACTCACGGACCACTAGGGGGCGCTCGCGGACCACACTTTGAGAAGCACTGTCCTAGGGTCATTATTTGTTGCCACACACATTAAATAGGAAAATACTCTGGGCATGCGCAGTGTAGTTTTTGCAGTCACCGTTCACTTAGACAGTGAGAGGGAGGGGCAGGATCGGGTTTTGTCCCACATGGCTCTAAACAGCTCAATAGGCACACACTGTAGACACTCATTAGAAGAACACAGACTAAAACAGCAATGTACAGACGGATCAGATGATTAAACATGATCTTAAAATATATTTAATATATATTTTAATTTATTTTTTGCATTTTGTTGTAATCATTATTTTAATACTTTCTGCTGACACTAGGTGGGGCTGTGCCATCAAAACATATGGCGCTAGGTAGCTAAAAACGCTAACATGGCTCACCTGAGTCGTAGTCTGGTCAAAACTGGTCTTCAATGGCATTAAACGATAAAACCGATGCTGAAGTTAATCCATAGGTTAATTCAATGTGTCTGTGTCACTTTGAATGATTTCTGATAATCCATGACCAATACATCTGCTTTTCGATTTTCAGAAGTCAGAGCTACAGACAGCTTCACCTGCATGCGCAAAGCCCCCACCTTTTTGTTTTACCATGTGTGTGAGTGGGGAGATTCCCCTTCGATTCTATTGGCTCTAACGGTCAGAAAGAGATGTCAATCACCAACATCGACCAATGGGTTCCAGAGAAACGGTAAAACCCCCATTTCCACCCAAATCACCTCAGAGGTGGAGTATCTTTGCTAAACCTCTCTAAAAAGATCAAATGTCACTTGTTTTGCATACATCTTGATACAGGGTACTTATGATATGTTGTACTTTTGATTCCTAAAGCTTTTAGTCTCCCTTACCATCATCCAAGGTTAGTTTTCACTGTAAGTAAAAAAGAATTTTTGGACGGACACTATAATTTACAGTTTTTTACTATGTTCAATCTGAATTTTCTTTAAAATAAAAAACATCTATATTGATTCTGACTTTTCTACATCCAACTCACAGGTTTATCATTACTTTGAGAACAAAGATTATTAATGTAACCCTTTTAGAAGGGAAGATATGGTCATTTGTTCTGGGAATGTCATTTTCGAGCCTGAGACCTGAAAAACAGGCTCAGGGCTGAAACTGGTTTAAATGTCGAGTCCGCAGTGCTATAGATCCACAGACCCCCTGGAGTGGTTCGGCATGCCTCGAGATAAAGGGGTTTTCACTCAGAAGCTGCTGTTTCTGTTTTGTTTAATTTAAATACAACCAGAGCTGTGGTGATACTAAGGTACATCCGTCTTCTCTGCAGTCCAGACCACAGCAGTGAGAGCATGATGGGGGGGGTTACGGGGGGAGCTTACTACAAATCCACTTTTTTCCTTCTAACAAATCTCTCTGCAGGCGTGTGATTGATTGATTGATTGATTGATTGATTGATTGATTGAAAATGTTATTAACAGATTGCAGAATGGGTACAATACAGTACAGCTCAATACACACAATTGTTAAGGGGATGCAAACCAGAAAAATACTTTCGTCTTGTTTGCATCAGGGTCCCCCATTTAATTCATCATAACATACATGACATACAGATAGACAGTACGGTTACATCCAGACATTTATGACATACCAGATCTACACATATACAGTATGTGAGTATACAACGTGTCTAAAAAGAGAGTATGTACATTGAGGGGGGGGGTGGGAAACTGTATATGGTAGGGGGTTGGACATTTACAGGGGCCAGTTTCGAATTGCAGTCTCCCGTAGGTGCTCTTTCAGAGAGGGTTTGAAGGTGGGTAGTGATTCATCTGAATTACATTCTGGATACATCTTCTTGGTTTCCTGCCGACTGTAAAACCACACATACGCCCACAGAGTCAGTATTTGTCTAAAAACGATGTGACACGACATGACTACCCGAGTATGAAGAGAAGAGTTGCTCATTTCATGGCCCACAGCTGTTCTGTGTTGGTTCCCTCTCTCAGCTCCGTGTCTTTGGAAGTCACAGCAGGCAGCGTTTTTTCAGCAGAAAGCTCCAAATAACCGGCGTTACGCGATACCTGCTCAGCAGAGAACAACAGGCGCGCTCCGTGAGAGAACACAACGGAGCCTTGAGCACTGATCAGAAGCACGGCCACTCCAGATGAACGCTAATAAAGCTCTGCATCGGCTGGATCTGTCGTAAGCAAATGCTGGCTGTTGGCCATTTCAACAACAACGATGATAATAGACCGTTCCTCCAACATTGAGGCTTGTCCAAAAAGCATGTCAAGAAAAGTCTCTGAAGTGATTGGCTGAAACATCCCATAATGCCCTCTGTTTCAGCCCCGTTCCAAAAGGGCTGATTCTCTGTCTGTACCTTTAAATGCTAATCAGCTGCTTCTGGCCACGCCCCTCTGAGAGATGATTGGTTTAAAGAAACACAACCAATCACCAATCAATTACCTTGGTTGCTGATTGGCTAATGGTTACACAGCACACAAAAACATTGTGACATCACAAAGTGGCCAAAATCTGATCAGCTCATTTTCAGACAGGCTTTTATAGAAATGGATCAAAAAGAGAGACAATCTTTGTTCCTGAAACTTTCAGAGTCTCTTTCCACAGAGGGGACACATGTTGATGTAGAAGAGACATGAAGAAGAGGGGACACATGTTGATGTAGAAGAGACATGAAGAAGAGGGGACACATGCTGATGTAGAAGAGGGGACACATGTTGATGTAGAAGAGACATGAAGAAGAGGGGACACATGTTGATGTAGAAGAGACATGAAGAAGAGGGGACACGTGTTGATGTAGAAGAGACATGGAGAAGAGGGGACACATGTTGATGTAGAAGAGACATGAAGAAGAGGGGACACGTGTTGATGTAGAAGAGACATGGAGAAGAGGGGACACATGTTGATGTAGAAGAGACATGAAGAAGAGGGGACACATGTTGATGTAGAAGAGACATGAAGAAGAGGGGACACATGCTGATGTAGAAGAGGGGACACATGTTGATGTAGAAGAGACATGAAGAAGAGGGGACACATGTTGATGTAGAAGAGACATGAAGAAGAGGGGACACGTGTTGATGTAGAAGAGACATGGAGAAGAGGGGACACATGTTGATGTAGAAGAGACATGAAGAAGAGGGGACACGTGTTGATGTAGAAGAGACATGGAGAAGAGGGGACACGTGTTGATGTAGAAGAGACATGAAGAAGAGGGGACACGTGTTGATGTAGAAGAGACATGGAGAAGAGGGGACACATGTTGATGTAGAAGAGACATGAAGAAGAGGGGACACATGTTGATGTAGAAGAGACATGGAGAAGAGGGGACACATGTTGATGTAGAAGAGACATGGAGAAGAGGGGACACATGTTGATGTAGAAGAGACATGGAGAAGAGGGGACACATGTTGATGTAGAAGAGACATGGAGAAGAGGGGACACGTGTTGATGTAGAAGAGACATGGAGAAGAGGGGACACGTGTTGATGTAGAAGAGACATGGAGAAGAGGGGACACGTGTTGATGTAGAAGAGACATGGAGAAGAGGGGACACGTGTTGATGTAGAAGAGACATGGAGAAGAGGGGACACGTGTTGATGTAGAAGAGACATGGAGAAGAGGGGACACGTGTTGATGTAGAAGAGACATGGAGAAGAGGGGACACGTGTTGATGTAGAAGAGACATGGAGAAGAGGGGACACGTGTTGATGTAGAAGAGACATGAAGAAGAGGGGACACGTGTTGATGTAGAAGAGACACGGAGAAGAGGGGACACGTGTTGATGTAGAAGAGACACGAAGAAGAGGGGACACGTGTTGATGTAGAAGAGACACGAAGAAGAGGGGACACGTGTTGATGTAGAAGAGACACGAAGAAGAGGGGACACGTGTTGATGTAGAAGAGACACGAAGAAGAGGGGACACATGTTGATGTAGAAGAGACACGAAGAAGAGGGGACACATGTTGATGTAGAAGAGACACGAAGAAGAGGGGACACATGTTGATGTAGAAGAGACATGAAGAAGAGGGGACACATGTTGATGTAGAAGAGACATGGAGAAGAGGGGACACATGTTGATGTAGAAGAGACATGGAGAAGAGGGGACACATGTTGATGTAGAAGAGACATGAAGAAGAGGGGACACATGTTGATGTAGAAGAGACATGAAGAAGAGGGGACACATGTTGATGTAGAAGAGACATGAAGAAGAGGGGACACATGTTGATGTAGAAGAGACATGAAGAAGAGGGGACACATGTTGATGTAGAAGAGACATGAAGAAGAGGGGACACATGTAGATGTAGAAGAGATATGAAGAAGAGGGGACACATGTTGATGTAGAAGAGATATGAAGAAGAGGGGACACATGTTGATGTAGAAGAGACATGAAGAAGAGGGGACACATGTTGATGTAGAAGAGACATGCAGAAGAGGGGACACATGTTGATGTAGAAGAGACATGAAGAAGAGGGGACACATGTTGATGTAGAAGAGACATGAAGAAGAGGGGACACATGTTGATGTAGAAGAGACATGAAGAAGAGGGGACACATGTTGATGTAGAAGAGACATGAAGAAGAGGGGACACATGTTGATGTAGAAGAGACATGAAGAAGAGGGGACACATGTAGATGTAGAAGAGATATGAAGAAGAGGGGACACATGTTGATGTAGAAGAGATATGAAGAAGAGGGGACACATGTTGATGTAGGAGAGACATGAAGAAGAGGGGACACATGTTGATGTAGAAGAGACATGAAGAAGTGGATGTTTCATCATAGGTGACCTTTAAGTTTTGAATGACTCTCAACCTAAACTACAGCTGTCAACATCGTAGATGCTATTCTGTGAAAACACCTCAGGATTTCTTGAAAATAGACGTGTGAATAATAATCAACAGGAATTTGAATGCTCATTTGCATAACTTCAGGATGGTAATACCCCGTCAGACATCAGCAGATTAGAGGGCAATAACTCAGTGCACAGGCAGAGCATGATTTAAACTGCTCTGACAAAGATTTCCCAGCGGCACAGGACAGGAGCTGGTCGTTCAGAGCTCTGTGCTGCACTGCCCTCCTGTGGCTCAGATACACACTACAGCTAGAGTCCCTATTGTGCAAATACTGCATCTCTGATAATAAAGAAGCCTGCAGTCCGGTGCAAAAGCATAGGCATTCAAACAGAGGTTTATCTAGAATTGCCCCACACTCACACCACACTTTCTTTGCTCCAAAAATGTAAATATATCTGAAAATCCACGTTACAGTGACGCGTACACATGTATTTAATCCCTTCAGTTACTTCACAGATGTGGATGAGTGATGTGAAATATAACCAAGTGTTGAATCAGACTTTAGTTCCACCTGGAGTGAATCCACCAGCTACCCTGCAGTCTACAAAGTACTTCAGACTAGCTGCACCTCCACCAGCTACCCTGCAGTCTACAAAGTACTTCAGACTAGCTGCACCTCCACCAGCTACCCTGCAGTCTACAAAGTACTTCAGACTAGCTGCACCTCCACCAGCTACCCTGCAGCCTACAAAGTACTTCAGACTAGCTGCACCTCCACCAGCTACCCTGCAGTCTACAAAGTACTTCAGACTATCTGCACCTTAGCTTTGAGAACACTTTCATGATCAATCATCATAAAACATATCATATATATTATTCTGAAATGGACCGATCTGCACAACGACTACTTTCACTGTCTTTCACTATATTTAGATGAGAATACTTTCTACTTTCACTTGAGGAACATTTTGAATGCAGGACTTTTACTGTAACATAGTATTCCTACACTCTGGTACTTCTACTTTTACTCAAGTACAAGACCTGAGTACTTCTACTTTTACTCTAGTACAAGATCTGAGTACTTCTACTTTTACTAAAGTACAATATCTGAGTAGCCTACTTCTACTTTTACTAAAGTACAATATCTGAGTACTTCTACTTTTACTCAAATACAAGATCTGAGTACTTCTCCCACCTCTGATCATTATGCATCAGGCAACCAAAAATCAGCATTTCAAACCCTCTATTACTAATGAGTGTAAGAGGACATGTTGAGATCTGCCAGCAGGGGAGCTCGTGTCTGTCCTCCTTGCGGGAACCAAATAAGGAAATGACGTCTCAAATAGAAAAGTGAAGCGTTGACACCGGGTTGTCGCGCGGATCTGTGAGCGCGTGAGAGGTTAATGAAGGTGTGGGACCTGGCGCTGACACGAGACGAGGTCAGTGCATATATACAGAATGTCTTTTATATACCGTCCAAAAGACCAGAGGTAGTCTTTCCCCTGGAAACAAAGCTAAAGGCTAACTAGCTGCTCGGCTAAAACTACATCTCCCTTAGCACGTGCAGGCCACATCAGCGTCACTCAAATATGATGTCAATTAAAAACTCAAGATGTGGTGGGGGAGTTATCTGTGGAAGCTTCTTGAGGTTGGTTCACTGTCTCTTATTTACAGAGGTGGGAGAAGTACTCAGGTCTTGTACTTTTAAAAGTAGAAGTACTCAGATATTGTACTTAGTAAAAGTAGAAGTACTCAGATCTTGTACTTGAGTAAAAGTAGAAGTACTCAGATCGTGTACTTGAGTAAAAGTAGAAGTACCAGAGTGTAGGAATACTCTGTTTCAGTAAAAGTCCTGCATTCAAAATGTTCCTCAAGTGAAAGTAGAAAGTATTCTCATCTAAATATAGTGAAAGACAGTGAAAGTAGTCGTTGTGCAGATTGGTCCATTTCAGAATAATATATATGATATGTTTTATAATGATTGATCATGAAAGGGTTCTCAAAGCTGGTGAAGCAGCAGCTAGTCTGAAGTACTTTGTAGACTGCAGGGTAGCTGGTGGAGGAGCAGCTAGTCTGAAGTACTTTGTAGACTGCAGGGTAGCTGGTGAAGGTGCAGCTAGTCTGAAGTACTTTGTAGACTGCAGGGTAGCTGGTGAAGGTGCAGCTAGTCTGAAGTACTTTGTAGACTGCAGGGTAGCTGGTGAAGGTGCAGCTAGTCTGAAGTACTTTGTAGACTGCAGGGTAGCTGGTGAAGGTGCAGCTAGTCTGAAGTACTTTGTAGACTGCAGGGTAGCTGGTGAAGGTGCAGCTAGTCTGAAGTACTTTGTAGACTGCAGGGTAGCTGGTGAAGGTGCAGCTAGTCTGAAATACTTTGTAGACTGCAGGGTAGCTGGTGGAGGTGCAGCTAGTCTGAAGTACTTTGTAGACTGCAGGGTAGCTGGTGGAGGTGCAGCTAGTCTGAAGTACTTTGTAGACTGCAGGGTAGCTGGTGAAGGTGCAGCTAGTCTGAAATACTTTGTAGACTGCAGGGTAGCTGGTGGAGGTGCAGCTAGTCTGAAGTACTTTGTAGACTGCAGGGTAGCTGGTGGAGGTGCAGCTAGTCTGAAGTACTTTGTAGACTGCAGGGTAGCTGGTGGAGGTGCAGCTAGTCTGAAGTACTTTGTAGACTGCAGGGTAGCTGGTGGAGGAGCAGCTAGTCTGAAGTACTTTGTAGACTGCAGGGTAGCTGGTGGAGGAGCAGCTAGTCTGAAGTACTTTGTAGACTGCAGGGTAGCTGGTGGAGGTGCAGCTAGTCTGAAGTACTTTGTAGACTGCAGGGTAGCTGGTGGAGGTGCAGCTAGTCTGAAGTACTTTGTAGACTGCAGGGTAGCTGGTGGAGATGCAGCTAGTCTGAAGTACTTTGTAGACTGCAGGGTAGCTGGTGGATTTACTCCAGGTGGAACTAAAGTCTGATTCAACACTTGATTATATTTCACATCATTCATCCACATCTGAGAAGTAACTAAAGGGATTACATACATGTAGTGGAGTACAAGTATGTACCTCTGAACTGTAGTGGAGTATAGGAGTACAGAGTAGCAACACATTGAAATACTCAATACCTCAAAATACTATCAGGATGTCCCTAAATATTACTGAACTGTCTGTAATACTCCAGTGGTTGAAAGTAACTAAGTACATGTACTCAAGTATTGTACTTATTGGACATATTTGTACTTTACTTGAGTATTTCCATTTGTTGTTACTTTATACTTCTACTCTACTACATTTACTTTAACACTCACTGTTAATTTGTGTACATAAATACACATGATATGCTGATATGGTATAATGCAGTACTTTACTACTAATGTACACAGTATTTCAAGTATATACATTTGGTCCACATTGACCAACTTCAACAGTAAAAGGCTATATAATAATCATTCAAATATAACACTGGGACCAATCCTTTCTACATAACCAGTACTTTAAGTATATTTAGCTGATTATACTTATGCAGGATAAGTGCTTTTTGTACTTTAAGTATAATTTGATGCTAAAGACCATTGTATTTGCCCTTTTAAAGTAAAGGATCCGAGTACTTCGAACACTGTATTTAACAACTTCAGCAGTCGGAGTCATCTTGGTGTTAGTTAGTTAAGGACACTGGGAAGATGTGTGGATGAGCGACACCTACAGTCTGTACCAGCCAATCACAAGCTCCATGTTGGACAGAGGGAGTGTCTTCACTGCTCACTAGATGGGAAGTGACAGGTGTGTGTGTGTGTGTGTGTGTGTGTGTGTGTGTGTGTGTGTGTGTGTGTGTGTGTGTGTGTGTGTGTGTGTGTGTGTGTGTGTGTGTGTGTGTGTGTGTGTGTGTGTGTGTGTGTGTGTGTGTGTGTGTGTGTGTGTGTGTGTGTGTGTGTGTGTGTGTGTGTGTGTGTACCTTGCTAGACAGCATAAGGACAAGCCGCACGGTCCAACAGACGTGTTGTAACCAATCCCCCAGTTTAACACATTCAACTTTATCACCGCAATGCTAGGTTCATATATCAGAGTCTAAAGTAGCAGACCAAGGATCTTAATCAACCAATTGAATTCAGCGAAGGAGATGAGACGCAACAGTCAGAGCGGTTGGCACTTCCCGGTGTGTGTGACTGTCGCAGCGAAAGGGTAAAGGACGTTGATTGATTTAGCAGCTGCTTGAGCACAACTTAATAAAACACTGGAATAAGAAAGTCTATGATCCCGCGTGATCCGCTTAGATTTCCATTGGTACAGCTCAGGTCCTTCTGATTGGCCGCCTGCCATGTGCTCAGGTCCTTCTGATTGGCCGCCTGCCATGTGAGCGCAGTTATCAGGACCAAAGGGGAAGGGCTTTTATTGTGGGCCACATCCCAGCCCGGGCTACATTATAGGGATGCCAGCGATTATTCGATTATTCGAATATTCGTTACAGTCTCCATAATCGAATATTATTTTTAAAAATTGATTTTATTTATTTATATATATATATTTTTTTATTTATATATATTTTTTCTGGCTTAGTTTCAACCAAAATATATATAAATATATATATGCTAATAATAGTATGACTAATTGTATTGGTCACACCACCAGTTTGTTTTACTGCGAATAATCGATTATTATTCGCCAGGGCTGCCGAATAATCGATTTTGATCATGGTCAGTTTCTGGCAACCCTACTACATTAGACCATGAGGCGAGACACCAGACGGCTCACTTGAGGATACAACAATACGGTCAAAGGCTTTACGCCTGAACCTGTAGTCGATGGTGGTTTTCTGTGCGTGAACCGTGTCGTTTACATCGTGACTGCCCCGATCTCACCGTGTTCCAATCACAAATCTAAACTCACCTCTTCACAACTGCTTTCACTCTGTAATTAATATTGTGTTTTATATATTTTAAGTGTCTTTGAGTTTCAAGAAAGGCACTATTTGAATAACTATTATCTGTGTGACAGGATGGGTGATATAACTAAGGGTCAGACTTCCTTCTACTCCAATGCGGAGGGCTACTGGAAGGACGTGGCCCCCACGGTGGACGGCATGCTGGGGGGCTACGGCAGCATCTCAAACATCGACCTCAACGGCTCCAAGGCCTTCCTGCAGAAGTTCCTGGGAGTAAGAAACATTTTAAAGATGTCAGACTGTGACTTATGAGACGTGTCAACAATGCACTGTGCGTGCGTGTCAGGCCGGAGTCTGGGGAGTCCTACACATCGACTTTAACACACGTGACTTCACTCTAACGGCCCGTCTACACTACAGCGTCGACAGCGTCGAAAGCTCCAAGCTGCTCCAATCTGCCCATTCACTTTCAATGGGGTGACGTCACGTAGCCTCGCTTTTTCGCCGAACTGAATTGTGGGTAGCAGAGCGAGGCGTCTCAGGCGACAGAAGTTGAACAATGTTCAACTTCTGTCGCCTGAGACGCCTCGCCTGAGACGCCCCGCCTGAGACGCCGGAGTAGCCAGCGCCAGCCAATCAAATCCCATTTCCCAAAATCTGACAGCTGAAGCCGCGTCTAAGCTGGGAGAGATATCCCGCCGTTCATTTCTATATTTCAAAAAAGGTCGGAGGAGAAACTAACTATCGCCGTAGCAATCACCCGGTTTTGTATGACCAGACCCTCTTCACCTACCGGGATACAAACCGGAGGAACCAGCATGGAGGGAGGTGGCAGAGACAGTGGGGGAACGGGTAGGTTTTCGCCTGTTTGGGGAGTTTATATATATATATATTGCTCGCATAAAATCCCCGGGGTGTTTTGCTTTGTATGTCGGGGGCGGGAGATTCATGTGATTGGTTGTTGGTCGTGTTGCTTGAATAAAATCCCCAAGCTCCAGAAACGCCCAGCTCCAAGCTTTTTTTGAAGCTGTAGTGTGGACGCTCCGTGACTAAAGCCTTTTTGAGCAGCAAATCAACTTTCCCAGGGCTGAAACAGAGGGGGTTATGGGTAATGCTGCAATGATCTGTCTCAGCCAATCAGAGACAGGCTCTGTATATATCTGAGACCTGTGATATACTGATGAAACACAGGATAATAGGGGACCTTTAAGCGTCTGGTTGTCCCTGCTGCTTTACTCCCTCTTGTGTGCTTCTTCCTTTGAAGGAAGGCGAAGGGAAGACGGGCAGCGGCTGCGCTCTGGACTGCGGAGCGGGCATCGGGAGGATCACCAAGCGTTTGCTGCTGCCTCTGTTCAGCACCGTGGACCTGGTGGACGTCACCGAGGAGTTCCTGGAACAAGCCAAGACGTACCTGGCGGAGGGGGGAGAGAGGGTGGGGAAATACCACTGCTGCGGCCTGCAGGACTTTGTGCCCGAGAGCGGACGCTACGACGTCATCTGGATCCAGTGGGTCATCGGTGGGTCCACAGTTATCATTCTTCTTTTTTTGTGATCACATTTTTATTTTATAAAATAACTGAAAGTACGTAAGAAAAATTAGCCTACAACGATTTCTTACAAAATGCAGAATACATAGGTAAGCTGACAAACAGACGAACAGGATACCACACACACACACACACACACACACACACACACACTAGGGCTGTCCCGAATACTCCGGATATTCGGTAGTAATCAGCAGCGAATATTTGGCCCGCGTGGTTAGTGCTGCTGACAGGAAGTTGTTGTTGCTATGGAAACAACGGGACTGAGATTAACAGAGAAAAAGTAATATAAAGATACAATAGAAAGTATATTTGGATATTTGGGTACACACACACACACACAGTCTTTCATGTTTGAATTGCCTTGTGTTGAAAGGTGCTATATAAATAAACTTGCCTTGTCACAGACCTTTTCAAACATTCCTTCCTTCCTTCCTTCCTTCCTTCCTTCCTTCCTTCCTTCCTTCCTTCCTCCCTCCCATGTGGTCTCCTCACCTCCCTCCTGCTTCTCCCTGCAGGCCACCTGACAGACGACCACCTGGTGGATTTCCTGCAGCGTTGTCAGAAATCCCTGCGGCCGAACGGCCTGATCGTCATCAAGGACAATGTGTCGTACGAGGGCGTGGTTCCCGACGACGTGGACAGCAGCGTGTGCCGAGACCTGGACATCGTGCACGGTCTGGTGAGCAGAGCGGGGCTGAGCATCGTTCACGAGGAGCAACAGATGGACTTCCCCAAGGAGATCTACCAAGTGCACACGCTGGCTCTCAGATAGGACTCTTCACTTCGCAGACCTTGTATATATGCCGTGGAAAGTATGTCAGCTATCAGCGTATGATGTGAAACGACCTGCTTTGTGGAGTGTGTGTTGCGAACGCCATGCATCAGTGTGAATGCCGAGTCATCCTTTCTGAGCTTTAAAGTATTACTCGTGGAATATTTGCTGTCACCTATTCAAGATAGACACAATCGAGCATGTCGGTTTGATGTCCCGCAGGTCCAATAGATAGTCTGATGCTGTAACGTGTGTGGAAATGGGGAACGCATCATGTTAATGCTGCTGCATATTTATTTACGACCCACAGGGGGCAGTGTTGTTGAATGTGAGACTACCAGGTCCACAGGATTCATCAGCATCACACACTGGAGACTGCATCTTCCAGCAGTCTCGCACGGACATATTCTCAATGTTTTTAAAGAGAGATTTGACATCAACATGTTTGCAGATCTGTGTGCTATCGTCGCAATTCTGATCTTGTATCGATGATAAAGAGATGATTTGGTTTTAGCCCCTGGACTGGACACTTTGCTATTTGTCCAGAAAAAAGGTATTGTTCATTTTCAGGAATTCGTCATTTTAAGAGACCTAGCTATGACAGTAAGGTCTGGTAAACTCAAATGTGTGCCACCTACTTCACATATGAACTTAAAGTGGACCTATCATGCTATTTTTAGGCAATCGCATAGGTCTCAAAAAAACATGTCGATGAAGTGTGTTGCTCAAAATACCAAACAGACCATTCTAGCCATGCTTCATATCCCTCTGTTTCACTTCCTGTTTCAAAAGTGCTGATTTGGGGATAAAGCTTTAAAATAAAATTAAAGGGGGCGGAGTCTGAGCTCATGCGGGACCCGCAGCTACCGTCTAAACTAAATGCTGCCGTGATGAAACGCCATATCATGGATTATCAAGGCTCTGAAACAGTCTGGAGCTCAAAGGCTTTCTCTCTTGCCGGTTATACCACAAGGTGAGCTCCTTTCTACTTCCTGCTTCTTCACACACATGCTCTCCAGCACAGGTTAGCACTGAGTGTTAGCGATGCTAATGTAAACACCGACCATATTACGTCCAAAACAGTCGGGCATTGTTTCTGATAGCAGCGTTTCTGATTGGGCCGTGGGTTCACATTTCAGATGTTACGTCATATCGGACGCAAATCTGGATCAGCTGCGTTGTTCCCCGTTTTTAGAGATTTGGGTACGGAGGAAAAGAGAGAGGGTTTTATTTTCTGAAGCTGCGTGAGTTCCCCGACACACCGGGGACACATAGTTATGTATAAAAGACAAGTGCATTGTGCATGATAGGTCCCCTTTAAACATTGATAACAAACATGATAATTGCTCGTCTTCACAGGAGAACCCAACGGAAAGGATATTCAGATTACGTTTATTAAGGCATATTTCAAACATCAATTAGTTATATTTCACAATGTGAGCAGCACCATTGAGCCATACTGTCGGCTTCTTCAGATCACATAATAATACATTATATTCAAGATTGTGTATCAGTAAGCTACAATAATGAAAATACCAGTCAGGTTATCCTTTAATTCTATGTGGGAATCTGTTAGCACACAATTAACTAAAGTCATGCTGAGTGATCACGGGAAACCAGTGACCTTGACTTTAGACCACTTGGATGTAAACGGTAATCCTTCAGTACCAGTTTATGTTTGTGCCAATTTCTCATCTTTGCTTTGCAGTAGAGGCCCCGACAAGTTGAGGTAGTGGAAGTACCCGAGGTAGAACAAAACACAACCATGTTTTATTTATACGTTTAGTTTATGAAACGGATGGTTGTATACACATGTTTTAACCCTCCGTTTCATAAACTAAACATATTATAGTAAGGAAAACCACGGTTGTGTTTTGTTCTGCCTCGGGGAGGGGTATCTTGAAAATGAAAGCTTTTCTTTGGCTGTTTGTTCCTCCATCTTTCGGCGAGTTTGACCGCAGACGATGGGTTTGTTCTCACTGGATGATGCGCACACATTTTCATATCCGTGTGGCGTTCAAGACACCAACGCTGCAAAGCTCCCGTCAGTTCACACGGTGGAGAACGGTCTGGAAGGCTGATGGGTGTTATCAGGACCAGGTCTCGCTCTGGAAACGACCCGTCCTCTCCATGGTGAGCAGCATCTGCTCGGCCTCCTCCGAGGACAGACCCCCCTCCTGCTGGAAGACCTCTTTCAGAGCGTCACACACACTGGAGGGCATGTCTTTAGCATTACTGCAAAGGGGAACAACAAGGTACACACACACTTTATATTCATATAATAATACTTTTCATACAACCGGTGCAGCCCTACTCAATGATAACTGATATTAGAGGTGTCACAGGTCCACATTGCGCCACTTGGGTTGCCAGAAACACAAAGAAATATTTGTAAGTATTGTATTTTAATGTCTGAACACACTCCTGCTTCTTGAGATAATAAAGTATCTATTCAGAGTGTACAATTTTTTGTGCACGATTTTCACAACACGTGATCCTAACGCAAAGTGGTGGGGAACAAATCGGCCATTTCCAAAAGTGGTGGAGACATGTCCCCCAGCGTCCCCAGCATAAAGGACAGCTGTGATTGGGGCCTAAACACCCATGTGAATAAAGGAAAGCTTTAGCGATGGACTCACCCCGCGATGTAGAAGCAGGCACTTCTGTTGGCGATCAGATCCCACAGCAGCTCAGCGTTCTCTCTCACACGCTGCTGCACGTACACCTTCTCCTCCTGAAGCACGCACGCACACACACACACACACACTTGAATACTTTATTTGGTTCCACAAATTATTAAGACCGGGAATCAAATATACCGGGGCTAAGCAGCACAGCACACTTAGGGAGCACATAGCACCTCCTCCTCCACACGGCTAATGGCTGAAACAGCAATATGTGTTTGTTTTTCTCTTTGACATTCCAGCAGTTCTCCATGGTGCATTTACACACGGCCAAGACTTCCGGATATGACTATGCTGTATCTACACCTGTACCAAAGCTTGTTATCACATCGAGCAGTGGTTGGTATTTGATATACTTGTCCTGGAAAGTCTGGTCCATGTACAGCTTACTTCTAATAAATACACACACACACACACACACACACCACTTCAGGGGACATTACATTGACTTACATGCATTTCCTGGAGACTTATCCTAACCTTGACCATAACCAACACATGCCTAACCCTAACCAAGTCTTCACCCTAAAATTAATGATCCCCCTTATGGGGACCTCCAATTTGTCCCCATAAGGGAGGCGAGTCCCCAGACATGACTGTGTAAGCAGATTTAGGTCCCCACAAGTATAGTAATGCTAGGCGCCACACACATACACACACACACACACACACACACACACACTCACACTGAGGGAGGGAGCTCTGTGGTTGTAACGCATGGGGGGGGGGTGAGTGCAGTAATAATGGTGGTGGTAGAAGTACTCGGATTTTGTATTTAAGTGATATTATCAAAACTACATTCTAAAGGTGTGTGTGTGTGTGTGTGTGTGTTACCTGGTCTCGTGAGAAGGCGGTGAAGAGGGTCAGATGTCCGGCCTCCATCTTCTCCTCCCACTCTGCCCGGTAGAAGAAGTCTTTGGATTCAGAGCGACAGCCGAAGAACAGAACGTTGTCTAAGCAGCGGGAGGATCAGAGCGAGTTAAACACCTGAACTTCTGAAAGAACATCCAGAACATTCGTCTGGTTGATACTTATACACATCAATATTCCAATGACTTGTATATAGACTATTCTGCACTATTTCTATCATATTATATTCTATTTCATTCACTGTTGGAGGAGCCTGTGCCTGTGTATTCGTACATAACTACTGTCGCTATGTACGGGTGACAATAAAAGCCTTAAATCTGTTTTGTTTTTATCATAAGTGAAGTCGTTCATTCAGAAAACGAGGAGACGGGTGGAGGTCTCACCGTGTTTCCCCTCAGCGATCCTCTCCTGCACGGCCGAGCGGAAAGGGGCCAGTCCTGTCCCGGGGCCAACCATTATCACGGGGGGGTCCTTCTCTTTGGGGAACCTCAGACTTCCCTTCTTCACCCACAGAGGCACATACACCGCACCTGTAATGCCACACGAGAACATGGCAGGGTTTAATGTACTACATGGTATTTTATATCTGGTCAGGAGGTAAACCAAGCGTTTAAACATTCAACTGGATTATATTTGAGATGAGTCTTTACTCTTATTTCCTATTTGTGTGGATATATTCGATCACACTGCAGTAACCATGTTTTCTGTTTATCTTCATGACATGTTGTACAATATGTACTTCCACCGCTTTAATTATATTAGTGCAATAGATGTATCGACACTTTGCTGCTGTGAGTCTGCACAGTCAACGAGTGAGTGTGTGTGCAGGTCAGAGTGTGTGTAGCGTTTACATGGCTGTTGTAAAGCTAGAATTAGTGCAGTGAAAATATTATGGCGAGTATGTATAGTATGGGCGTACACATAAGTGTAACCGCCTTTATATTTGATGTCTTAACTTAGAAATCCCCCTTCATGTACTCATCAGTTAAGTCTCAACATCCTGTATGCTCCCAACAGAAACAAGGCACACAATGTAAGCATGTCTGCACACAGCCTGCAGCCAATCAGAAGGCAGTATTCTCAGTGAGACCTTGTGCCCGTGGGTCCAGGGAGGCGAACCAGCTGGAGCAGAGGCCTCTCCGCGGTTTGTACATCTTGGTCTTATAACGGACCACCGCCACCAGGATCTGCAGCCGCTGCGGGTGAGCCTGAGCGGAGAGAAGGGCACTTTAAGTCACCGTGACGGCACATCTCAGAAAGGTGAATCGTCGTCGCCATGACGACGGGTGGCCTACCAGCAGAGAGGAGGCGATAGAGAAGGAGCGAGGCTGGATCTCCGGGAACAGATCCAGGAGGAAGTCGACTTTCAGTTCGGCTGTAGTGTGAGGGAAATCTGCCAAGACCTGCAGGACAGAACACACTCAGTGGGCAGGTCAGAGGTCACGTGGGCAGGTCAGAGGTCACGTGGGCAGGTCAGAGGTCACGTGGGCAGGTCAGAGGTCATGTGGACAGACAGCGCTTCTGTGTGTGGGGTCGACACAGGCCTGTCTTCGACTGGCAGCAGCAGCAACACGCTGAGGCCGACAGACGAGGAGTAGCTACAGTTTACGTTTGGCAGTTTAAATCTTAAGTCCACCAACAATTCAACATGAATATAAAAACATTAAAAACAATAAAATAGTGGAATGTTGGCAAGACTAATGTGCAAGTAATGCGGGAGAAGGGACCTATATACATGTAACATGAAAAGTCAACGGTTTAAAATGAAGTGTCGGAGCCACAATTCTAATTTAGGCATTGTTGATTATTTCTATTTGTATCATTATTTGTTTACACCACACCGTTGTCCTTGGCAGCTTGAGGGAGGGTACGTTCAGATCCCTGCTGCTGACAGTAGCAGCTTGTCGTAAATGTTTGTCTTTATTAAATTGGATGGGACACAAACTTCTGGAAGGACCGCTCAGAGAGGCGAAGTCCCTCCCTTTCCCCCATGGGACCTTATTTCTGAAAAAGTATATATTGAAGTCGACCGAGAGAGAAAAGCTATCTATCGATCCCGTTTGAATTGAGCCACGAATTACACACATGATGTTTGTCAATCTAAAAGATAATTTTGCGAGTCCATTTTTTTTTAATGTGTCGTAAAACTGTGAAGTAACACTTCGTTTGTGTGAAACGCTCAATGAACTACAACTCCCATCATGCACCACACACCAAGACGGCCGTCACGTTGGAACATTTCACTTCTTTCTCTCAGAACGAGGCGGAAAGTATTCAAAGAGGTGGAAATCACTCCAAGTCTGGGCGCGTTGAGAGCTGTGCACACACAAGGGGAGTGAGTCGGTTCCTGAGAGCCAGCATGCGGGACCGGGACTCTGGGATTTGTAGTCTTTCTAGTTGCGTATTTTTCATCGTCTTATATTTCAACAGTTTTACGACAAACTGTGACTTTTTTGACATGGAAATGATTTTTAAAGATTGACAAACATCATGTGTGTAATTCGTGGCTCAATTCAAACGGGATGGAAAGATAATCTTTCTCTCTCCATCGACTTCAATACATACTTTTTCAGAAATAAGGTCCCATGGGTCGGAAGTAGATGGGCGGGACTCCGCCTCTCTGTAGGGAACCAGACAGTCACCATGTGTTGTATTCGTCAGACAGTATCTGTGTATGTTTTACTCTCTAATGCTGGTTTATTTCTGTTTCTATTTGAGATGTTTCTATTTTAGAATTGTTCATTTCTACTCTTTTCATTTCTACTTATGTGCAATGCCTTGTTTTGTTTCATGCTGCTGCGACATTTGTTTTCCCAATTGGGGATCATTGAAGTACATCTTACCTTATCTTATCTTTAATTATTGTTTAATTAAAGATGGATAGAATTGAAGGGATGAAACCCTCTTGAAAGGTCACCCATGCAGAGCACACACAGTGCCATGTGGCCTCTGCATTGAACCGGGAGACTAGTACCAGGAGCAGATTGAGATTGAGATGTGGACTTTAGCCGATGGGAGTATTTCGTCGCGACAGGAAGAGTATCATCGTGTTATCTCTGTATTAACGTTATGTTTGCCGTCACCTCCAGAGCGCTGCGTCTCGGCCGGTTGCAGTACGAGTGCAGCTCGTCCTGGCCGGCGGCCGAGCTGAACTCCAGCAGCTTCTCCTTCTCCACCTCGTTGGTGGCGAAGGTCGAAAGCAGTTCAAAGAAGGAGCGTCGAGGCACGGCAGCCACGTCCAGGTATTTCTCCACCAGGTGGCGCACCGAGCAGGGCTGAGGGAGGCGAGGCGGGACTGAGGAGACAGGAAGTGATGTTCACATCATCAGGAGCCTGTTAGACACTGTACGTGGGCACAAGAAGACACACGTACTCATAGCAAGCACACACTTTGGTGCTAATGAGGATTGTGAGGAGTAAGCAGCTAAAGAAACGTCTTATCATTAAGTCTCTCTCTCCTTCTCACTCCCCCCAAACCAACACCCCTTCAAAGTAAAAGCACGATATAGTTACTGTGTCCAAACAAGAAGCGCAGAGAGAGGAATGTTTTCTCAAAATGAAAGTACTGGATTCGGATTCTGTGTGGTTAACGAGAGAGCCGTTTCACAGCCGAGACATTTACACGCACGGTTACGGCTAACTAAAGAAATCAAATATGTTGAGTTTGAAGTCGATGCTAGGCTAGTTAGCTCACCTGCAGTGCTGCCTGTGGCCCTCAGAGAGAACGTGGCCCCTGGATCTAACCTCAGCAGTTCACAGAATTGCTGAACGTCTTCTGGAGCGTTGCACGGATACATCATCACCACGTCACCCGCAGAGAACCTGAGCATACATGATGTTGTGTAATTTTAAACCAAAACTAAGTCCTCTGGATGACTTTAAGACGTGAACATGGTCATTTTTGTTTTGTAACATTAAATTGAAAAAAAAATCCCGATCCCCGATTTTTTGAAAATCACGTGATCGGCTCCGATCCCCGATCACGTGATCGGATCGGGACATCTCTAATTGAGATGATTTAATGATTGAGACAACAGGGGTTTAAGAAGGCAGCACAAGACACACAGCCTCTTTCCATGAAGCACTCCCACTGTGACGGATTAAGGTAAAGGCGTGCACACTTTAAAGAGACTCAAGACGACTTACTGGATGTCAGATCCGCTGATGTCGAACTCTATGTGCCTCACGTCCTGAAAGTGTGAGCTGTCCGTCACCCTGCAGTTGGACACCAGTCTGGCAGGAAAGGGGCGGGACTGGGAGGGGACACTTTGCTCCGTGGGAATCCTCAGCCTGTCTTCTGTCTTCTCGCTCACATCGTCCAGGAAGTGGAACGTGTATGTTGGAGGAAGCCTGCCCCAAGAATCAGGAACAATAAAGAATTCAAAATGACTGGGTTTAAACCCAGAGATGGAAAAAGTACACACATCCTTTCCTCAAGTAGAAGTACAGATACTCGTGTTTTAAAATACTCTGGTGAAAGTAGAAGTACTGACTGAACTTCTTTACTCAAGTCAAAGTAAAGAGGCTTTGAAATGTACTTCAGTAAAAAGTATCCATAGCTAGCAGCTGCTTTAAAGAGTACCTGACCTCCCTTTATATCAATACCAGGAAGTGATGGATACACGGATCGTGTTCAAACCAATAGGCACGCAATGACTCTAAAGAATAATGATCACGCCACCAAACACACATTCAGACTAAAGGAACCAGCTGTTTGGAAAATGAGAGAAGTAGAAAGTACAAGTATTTGAGTTCAACATGTAAGAAGTAGAAAGTACAGGTACTTGAGTTCAACATGTAAGAAGTAGAAAGTACAGGTACTTGAGTTCAACATGTAAGAAGTAGAAAGTACAGGTATTTGAGTTCAACATGTGAGAAGTAGAAAGTACAGGTATTTGAGTTCAACATGTAAGAAGTAGAAAGTACAGGTACTTGAGTTCAACATGTAAGAAGTAGAAAGTACAGGTATTTGGGTTCAACATGTAAGAAGTAGAAAGTACAGGTACTTGAGTTCAACATGTAAGAAGTAGAAAGTACAGGTACTTGAGTTCAACATGTAAGAAGTAGAAAGTACAGGTATTTGTGTTCAACATGTAAGAAGTAGAAAGTACAGGTATTTGTGTTCAACATGTAAGAAGTAGAAAGTACAGGTATTTGAGTTCAACATGTAAGAAGTAGAAAGTACAGGTACTTGAGTTCAACATGTAAGAAGTAGAAAGTACAGGTACTTGAGTTCAACATGTAAGAAGTAGAAAGTACAGGTATTTGTGTTCAACATGTAAGAAGTAGAAAGTTCAGGTATTTGAGTTCAACATGTGAGAAGTAGAAAGTACAGGTATTTGTGTTCAACATGTAAGAAGTAGAAAGTACAGGTATTTGAGTTCAACATGTAAGAAGTAGAAAGTACAGGTATTTGAGTTCAACATGTAAGAAGTAGAAAGTACAGGTATTTGAGTTCAACATGTAAGAAGTAGAAAGTACAGGTACTTGAGTTCAACATGTAAGAAGTAGAAAGTACAGGTATTTGAGTTCAACATGTAAGAAGTAGAAAGTACAGGTACTTGAGTTCAACATGTAAGAAGTAGAAAGTACAGGTATTTGAGTTCAACATGTGAGAAGTAGAAAGTACAGGTACTTGAGTTCAACATGTGAGAAGTAGAAAGTAGGGATGCACGATAATTATCGGCCCGATAATTATCGGTCCGATATTAGGAATTATGACGTCATCCCGATAAACCGATACCAGTATTAATAGCCCCGATAATATACAAAATATTTTTTGGGTAAAAAAAAGAAAAAAATACTGCGGTGCGGGTGGGATTGGGATGAGGGGCGCTTGTTTTTCACTCGGCTCCTCCCGTTTTGCCAGTACTGTGGTGTTAGTGGTTTAGGAAGAGGGGAGTTCTTCACAAATCCAGCGCTCCCTAATACTTCGAACCTGATCAGTCACCTGAAACATCGCCATCGCTACGATGGTGTGTTAAAAGCGTACGAAGACAATAATACAATACAGTGTGTGTGTGTGTGTGTCTGCGCGCGCGCGTTGGAGCTATGTGCAACTCAAGGCATATGCTCGAACCGGAGCTTCCTGGACGCTGCAATCATGTTGCTGAGTGTGCTGACTTCTCCTCAATGTCCCGCTGTCTGCTTCCTGCATCAAGTCAAGTGCTCGGCGCAGTTGTGTGGATGGAGCGCTCCTCTGTTTTCATTTAAACAGCTCCTTATATCCGTTAGCGCAGCTAGCTAGCACCAGATGCTAACAACAACAATGCACGTAACGTCTCTCTCTTGCTCGCTCGGACCACACGTACACACACCCTCCCGGTCCTCCAGATGGCCAGTCGGTGCCTGCCGGTGAGCGTGGAAGTGTGGTCTGCCACAAGCGGGCGGCAGGAGCGGGGCTGTCAGCATCAGCTTGTAGATGGTATTTTAAACTCGATGCGCTCTGAAGCTACGGGGCGGCCGAGGAAAAAAAAATACACATGCGTTAATCGCATTAAAATAATTAGTGGCGTAATTTTAATTATCGGTTATCGGTATCGGTATCGGTCTTGAGAAGCATGAAGTTATCGGTATCGGTTTCAAAAAAACCAATATCGTGCATCCCTAGTAGAAAGTACAGGTATGTGTGTTCAACATGTAAGAAGTAGAAAGTACAGGTACTTGAGTTCAACATGTAAGAAGTAGAAAGTACAGGTATTTGTGTTCAACATGTAAGAAGTAGAAAGTTCAGGTATTTGAGTTCAACATGTGAGAAGTAGAAAGTTCAGGTATTTGAGTTCAACATGTGAGAAGTAGAAAGTTCAGGTATTTGAGTTCAACATGTGAGAAGTAGAAAGTACAGGTACTTGAGTTCAACATGTGAGAAGTAGAAAGTACAGGTACTTGAGTTCAACATGTGAGAAGTAGAAAGTACAGGTATTTGTGTTCAACATGTAAGAAGTAGAAAGTACAGGTATTTGAGTTCAACATGTAAGAAGTAGAAAGTACAGGTATTTGTGTTCAACATGAGAGAAGTAGAAAGTACAGGTATTTGAGTTCAACATGTGAGAAGTAGAAAGTACAGGTATTTGAGTTCAACATGTAAGAAGTAGAAAGTACAGGTATTTGAGTTCAACATGTAAGAAGTAGAAAGTACAGGTATTTGTGTTCAACATGAGAGAAGTAGAAAGTACAGGTATTTGAGTTCAACATGTAGGAAGTAGAAAGTACAGGTATTTGAGTTCAACATGTAAGAAGTAGAAAGTACAGGTATTTGTGTTCAACATGAGAGAAGTAGAAAGTACAGGTATTTGAGTTCAACATGTAGGAAGTAGAAAGTACAGGTATTTGAGTTCAACATGTGAGAAGTAGAAAGTACAGGTACTTGAGTTCAACATGTGAGAAGTAGAAAGTACAGGTATTTGAGTTCAACATGTGAGAAGTAGAAAGTACAGGTATTTGTGTTCAACATGTAAGAAGTAGAAAGTACAGGTATTTGTGTTCAACATGAGAGAAGTAGAAAGTACAGGTATTTGAGTTCAACATGTAAGAAGTAGAAAGTACAGGTATTTGAGTTCAACATGTAGGAAGTAGAAAGTACAGGTATTTGTGTTCAACATGTAAGAAGTAGAAAGTATAGGTATTTGAGTTCAACATGAGAGAAGTAGAAAGTACAGGTATTTGAGTTCAACATGTGAGAAGTAGAAAGTACAGGTATTTGAGTTCAACATGTAAGAAGTAGAAAGTACAGGTATTTGGGTTCAACATGTAAGAAGTAGAAAGTACAGGTATTTGAGTTCAACATGTGAGAAGTAGAAAGTACAGGTATTTGTGTTCAACATGTGAGAAGTAGAAAGTACAGGTATTTGTGTTCAACATGTAAGAAGTAGAAAGTACAGGTATTTGTGTTCAACATGAGAGAAGTAGAAAGTACAGGTATTTGAGTTCAACATGTAGGAAGTAGAAAGTACAGGTATTTGGGTTCTAAATGTAAGAAGTCAAAGTAAAAAGTCGTCAGGAAAATAAGTAGTGGAGTAAAGTACTGATACCAGAAAAATGTACTTAAGTACAGTAACAAAGTATTTGTACTCCACTACTTCCCGCCTCTGGTTAAACCCAAACAGGACGAGCTCAACATGAGAAACTGTGTGTGAGGAAACTCACGGTTCATCTTCCCTCAGTGGGATCACAGCGGCCATAGACGGGTACAGAGAAAACACTTTCTCCCAGAATGCATCGAGCCACGGGTCGATCACTGCGTCGGCCCTGAGTTACACACACAGAGAGAGAGAGAGAGAGAGGGGGGGGAGAGAGAGAGGGGGGAGAGAGAGAGGGGGGGGAGAGAGAGAGAGAGAGAGGGAGAGAGAGAGAGAATGTCTGCAGATTAGTGGAGCACCAGCTTAGCACATGTCTGCTTCCCAGGTGAAGCACAAGGAGGCCACAGGACAGACATACTGTAGCTAACACTAATTAAAAAAGTGAACGTATAACTGGGAAAGAAGCCTGACTGCATGTGAAATTGTATTAATACTAAAGCACTCATGTATTCATCTTTTACGATGATTTGCCTTTTATATAAAAACATATACAGTGGGGCAAACAAGTATTTAGTCAGCCACCAATTGTGCAAGTTCTCCCACTTAAAAAGATGAGAGGCCTGTAATGTTCATCCGAGGTACACTTCAACTGTGAGAGACAGAATGGGGGGAAAGAATCCAGGGAATCACATTGTAGGATTTTTAATGACTTAATTGGTAAATTCCTCGGTAAATAAGTATTTGGTCACCTCCAAACAAACAAGATGTCTGGCTCTCACAGACCTGTAACTTCTTCTTTAAGAGCCTCCTCTGTCCTCCACTTGTTAACTGTATTAATGGCACCTGTTTGAACTCGTTATCAGTATAAAAGACACCCGTCCACAACCTCAAACAGTCACACTCCAAACTCCACTATGGCCAAGACCAAAGAGCTGCAAAGGACACCAGAAACTAAATGGTAGACCTGCCCCAGGCTGGGAAGACTGCATCTGCAATAGGTAAGCAGCTTGGTGTGAAGAAATCAACTGTGAGTTAGGGTTATTAGAAAATGGAAGACATACAAGACCACTGATAATCTCCCTCGATCTGGGGTCTCCAGGTTCAAAATGATCACAAGAACGGTGAGCAAAGATCCCAGAACCACACGGGGGACCGAGTCCATGACCTGCAGAGAGCTGGGACCAAAGTAACAAAGGCTACCATCAGTAACACACTACGCCGCCAGGGACTCAAATCCTGCAGTGCCGGACGTGTCCCCCTGCTTAAGCCAGTACATGTCCAGGCCCGTCTGAAGTCTGCTAGAGAGCATTTAGATGGTCCAGAAGAGGATTGGGAGAATGTCATATGGTCAGATTAAACCAAAATAGAACTTTTTGGTAAAAACTCAACTTGACGTGTTTGGAGGAGAAAGAATGCTGAGTTGCATCCAAAGAACACCTACTGTGAAACATGGGGGTGGAAACATCATGCTTTGGGGCTTTCTGCAAAGGGACCAGGACGACTGATCCGTGTAAAGGAAAGAATGAATGGGGCCATGTATCGTGAGATTTTGAGTGACAACCTCCTTCCATCAGCAAGGGCATTGAAGATGAAACGTGGCTGGGTCTTTCAGCATGACAATGATCCCAAACACACCGCCCGGGCAACGAAGGAGTGGAAGCATTTCAAGGTCCTGGAGTGGCCTAGCCAGTCTCCAGATCTCAACCCCATAGAACATCTTTGGAGGGAGTTGAAAGTCCGTGTTGCCCAGCGACAGCCCCAAAACATCACTGCTCTAGAGGCGATCTGCATGGAGGAATGGGCCAACGTACCAGCAACAGTGAAAACCTCGTGAAGACTTACAGGAAACTTTTACCTCAGTCATTGCCAACAAAGGGTATATTACAAAGTATTGAGATGAACTTTTGTTATTGACCAAATACTTATTTTCCACCATCATTTGCAAATCAATTCTTTAAAAATCAGACAATGTGATTTTCTGGATTTTATTTTTCTTCTCATTTCGTCTCTCATAGTTGAGGTATACCTAGGATGAACATTACAGGCCTCTCATCTTTTTAAGTGGGAGAACTTGCACAATTGGTGGCTGACTAAATACTTTTTTGCCCCACTGTATCTGACGAGTGAAATGATATTACAGCTGGAATAAAATGCATGTCAGCCAAACGTCCCTCAGGAGGAGTGTGCTGCCGACCCTCCTTCGTGGTGTTGGAAGGAGCCAAAATGCTGTTGTTGTTGTTGTTGTTGTTGACCGTATGATTCTGTTTGTATTAATACATATTAAATATCCTTAAAACGCCGAGTTCAGTCCAGACGTTATGTATACGCGCCACATCGATGAGCGAAGTTTAGCCTCAGAGCGGCCACAGTGTCTCTTACCCCAGGTCGTGCTGGTCGTCAGCGAGCCCCACAGGCAGCAGCGCGCTGGCCCCCAGCTGCAGGAGGCGCTTCTGGAGCTTCTTCGCCACGAAGTTAAACCTGTGGGTAAAGATGGCCGACCATGAGTCACTGTGTCGAGAGAGAAGTGAGAACCTGAAGAGCAGAGATGGGAGGTAACTAATGGCGCATTTCCACTGCAGCGGGTAGCCCCGTTTAAGCGTCCTTAACAGTCCTCAAGCGGCCAGGCCAGTTTTTGGTGGCCTTTCCATATAGCCGAGTACCGCCTAGCCTAGCGGGTACTTTTTCCGGCCCCATACAATCGTGGTTCTATCAGACCAGGCCAGGGCTGTGACGTCAACACACTAGAAGATTTACTCAAGTACTGTACTTCGGAACAATTGTGAGGTACTTGTATTTTACTTGAGTATATCTATTTTATGCTCATGTATACTTCTACTCCACTACCATTCAGAGTATTCCTACACTCTGGTACTTCTACTTTTACTCAAGTACAAGATTTGAGTATACTTCTACTTTTACTCAAGTACAAGATCTGAGTACTTCTACTTTTGCTCAAGTACAAGGTCTGAGTACTTCTACTTTAACTCAAGTACACGATCCGGGTACTTCTATAAGATCTGAGTACTTCTATAAGATCTGAGTACTTCTACAAGATCTGAGTACTTCTATAAGATCTGAGTACTTCTATAAGATCTGAGTACTTCTACAAGATCTGAGTACTTCTACTTTACTGAAGTACAAGATCTGAGTACTTCTACTTTACCGAAGTACAAGATCTGAGTACTTCTACTTTAACTCAAGTACACGATCTGACTACTTCTATAAGATCTGAGTACTTCTACTTTACTGAAGTACAAGATCTGAGTACTTCTACTTTACTGAAGTACAAGATCTGAGTACTTCTACTTTACTGAAGTACAAGATCTGAGTACTTGTACTTTAACTCAAGTACACGATCTGACTACTTCTCCCACCTCTGCTGAAGAGTACTCACTTAGGATAAGAGGAGTCCCCGAGGCCCAGAACGGCACAGTCCAAGTTCCTCAGAGATCCAACGGGCAACGACTTCCTGAAGACAAACTTCCAGAAGTTCTTTGAAGAGAGGAGAGATGGAGAACAAGTATCTGACTGATATCATCTTAAATTAATCCTAGTTTAAAATACCATCAGAGGAGAGACTGGCGAGACTTGGACGTGACGTCTAAGTGCTGTTGGGCTCCACGGGTTGAAGGTGTATCTACAGTCACATCGGACTGAACTATTATTAGTTAATGTCGTCGACACCACTTCATGTGCAGCTACTCAGATTTGAACAGTCCTCAATCCCCTTCGCCGTACCTTCATGTTGTCCGGAGGGTCTCCCTGGCCGGCGGTGGAGCTCACGAACACAACCAGAGACTCGGAGATCAGGCCCGGCCTGGAGGACGAGGGGGACACGGGAACGTCACTTTTACTATCAAGATGAATCCTGACGGAGGACTTTTCCATTCAGATGACCAATACTATTCTGATGAAACTGGATATGAAATAAAATTAAGTAAAAAATAAAATACAAAATAAAGTAAAACAAGTTAAAATAAGGAAATAAATAAGATAATTATAAAAAATTCATTAATAATAGTAAAGTAAATACAAATAAATAAAGGCATTTTACACAAGCAGTGACATCTTTAGCAGGATCGGTTACACGGGGACATTTCCATCAGAACCCTGTGCCTCCACTGAACAATTCAGAGGTCTTAAAGGTCTCCTATCAAACTGTTCTTCATCCATATATCACAGGTCTCAGATATATACAGAGCCTCTGATTGGCTGAAACACCAAACAGATCTTTGCAGCATTACCCATAATCCCCTCTGTTTCAGCCCTGTTTCCAAAGTGCTGATTCTCTGTCTGTGACTTTAGATGAAAACAAGGAGCCCCTCCCCACGCCCCTCTGAGAGACATTTGGTTACAAAGAACTCAATGGAGCTCTAGAGGAGATTCAGGTGATAAGGGGGGGGGGTACCTTGTTGCTGATTGGCTAATGGTTACCAAGACAACACATCGTTATGACATCATAAAGTGGCCAAAATCTGATCAGCTCATTTTCAGACAGGTTTTTATAGAAATGGATCAAAAAGAGAGAGAATCTTTGTTCCTGAAGCTTTCAGAGTCTCTTTCCACAGAGGGGACACATGTTGATGAAGAAGAGACATGGAGAAGAGGGGACACATGTTGATGTAGAAGAGACATGGAGAAGAGGGGACACATGTTGATGTAGAAGAGACATGAAGAAGAGGGGACACATGTTGATGTAGAAGAGACATGAAGAAGAGGGGACACATGTTGATGTAGAAGAGACATGAAGAAGAGGGGACACATGTTGATGTAGAGGAGACATGAAGAAGAGGGGACACATGTTGATGTAGAAGAGACATGGAGAAGAGGGGACACATGTTGATGTAGAAGAGACATGAAGAAGAGGGGACACATGTTGATGTAGAAGAGACGTGAAGAAGAGGGGACACATGTTGATGTAGAAGAGACATGGAGAAGAGGGGACACATGTTGATGTAGAAGAGACATGAAGAAGAGGGGACACATGTTGATGTAGAAGAGACATGAAGAAGAGACATGGAGAAGAGGGGACACATGTTGATGTAGAAGAGACATGGAGAAGAGGGGACACATGTTGATGTAGAAGAGACATGAAGAAGAGGGGACACATGTTGATGAAGAAGAGACACGAGGAAGAGGATTTGCATAATAGGTGACCTTGAAGGCACATTGAGAGGCCACCCTCTCTCCCTCACCACGTTGTAGTGATCCAGCGGCAGCACCTGGACCTGCAGGCGTCTCCTCTGCGCCTGACGGCCGATCCTCTGCGCCGTGTCCTGGGCCGTGCCGGTCTGACTGCCATACAGGACCAGCAGAGAGGGCTGTGACATCATCACTGAGAGACACAACCACAGTAGTAAATGGACTGGGAGCGGTAGAACCTCTTCTCATGTGGTCACTGTCTATATGTTATATATCTATGTAGCAAACCAGCTGCAATCAATCTCTTCTTCATATGCTGCTTCATGTTAGGGTGACATTGTGTATTGGGACAGGCAGAGGCGTAAGAAGTACTTTATACTTAACTAAAAGTAGAAATACTTTGTTACAAATAAAAGTCCTGCATCCAAAATCTTAAAAGAACCAAAAATATTGGCATCAAAATATACTTAAAGTACTTATTGTGCGTTATGTCCCATTTCAGAATCATATATATCAATGTACTAGATTATCATTATGTATGCATTAATGTGTTCACCACAGCTGGCAAAGGAGGAGCTAATGTAATGACTTATGTAATTATGATTTAATTATATATCATAGTTTATGTATTCGTTTATTTATATGTTGTATTAGTTCATAGTCTGAATATGTAAAGTAACTCGTGGGTCATTTAGTGCAGGTAAAAGTACCTCAAAGTCATACTTAAGTACAGCACTTGAGTACATGTACATTATTACACCACTGGACAGTCAGACAGTAAAGTACAACAAGTAACTAGTTTAACTACTTGTACAGTAAACATTAACATCACTAAATCTCTTATAACACACTCAGTTATCTTCTTACATATGACATGACCGGACGGCTAGCTGCTAGCATGCTAGTTAGCTGGCTAGGAAAGGTGTTCTGCTATGTTGTTTGTATTTATTTTTCTTTATAAATCACATATATCGTCATGCATCAAAATAACACAATACACACACCTGTTGTCTTTGTCAACAATATCCTTAAACACCAATAGATTTAACAGATAGCTCCATTCAGTGAGGACAGCAGCTCCACATTGTAAACAACAACGCGACACTTTACGGCAGGCCAGCTTCGCGTTCTGATTGGCTCTTCGTCATCTTCTGTTGTTTGAATGGCGGTTTGCAAAGGTGCGTTTACCGCCTCCTTCTGGAAAGGAGTGTGGATCAGCAGGGTGTAAGCTCCCTGTCCTTTTTAAAAACCTAAATACTGTCCTGTGTGTTACATCCCTGAACTCCATCGCAACATCTCTACTATATTTAAAGCTGTTTGGTTTCTGTTCAGAGCTTCCTTTAGTAATACACGGTCTTGCTGGTATTGTCGACATTGCAAATCAACCGTTTCATCATTGCCACAATATTTACCCGATGTATGTTTTATCATAAATGAGGGTTGTTGACCTTCCGCTCTTTGCACACAGATCATCAAACATGTATTTGACTCATAACATGTACATACATCAGTTTTGTAGGTATTGGTAGTTTATTCCATTGTATTTGGAGAGCACACATTCAGGTAACACGGGTAGGATAAGTCACACTGATCTGTGCTCACATGACATCCTCTGAGTGCTGCCAGCTGTGCCCCCTAAAGCAGATCCTTTAAACCACTGGTGCCCAACCCGGGGGTCATGGGAATCAGAATACCTTTATTCGCCACACAGACGGGAAAGTAGAGATGACTAAGCAGTGAGAAGGACAGCTGTAACAAGGCAGCCACTTGAGAGGCCTTTGTCATTAGGCCTTCTTCAATTTAAAGGTGGGGTAGGTACGTTTCAGAAACTGGCTCGAGATACACTTTGTGTTATATTCCATGGGATGCTCTTAACATCCCGAGAGCAATGAATATCTGAAGTGCTTTGACAACAAATCCATATCCATCCGTCATCTGTGGAAGCCGTGATACTGTAAAAAGTACAACCGGTTTCTCAAACTTACCTACCCCTCCTTTAATGGGACAATTGTATTATTTAAAAGTACATTTGGCCTTTTGGTCGATACAGTATAATCTATTCATTCGTTTCTAGGAGGAAAACAAAATTAAACCGTTATTTTTTTAGTTTGAATTTGAATTTTTTAAGGAACTTTAAAGACACATCTCACAGGATAAGACCACAGTGTGGAAACATGAAACAAAGACAGAACTCTTATCGAAACTTTCTAAAAGCAAAACTCAAATCTGAAAGGACATAATCTGCTGATAATCTTCCTAATATGCTTGTTTCGTGCACATTCACTATTTACTTACTTATGTTGTGTGCTGGCATTCTTATGTATTGAATAGAATAGGACATATCCATCGGCTTACTCAATGATGGAATAGGGAAAGGCGTCCCTTTTTATTTTTTTAAGTCGTTATTCTTGTCTCAGTTAGTTACTAAGATATTTATATTACTGGGCTATTTGTAATTGAGTTATTGTTTCTCGTAGTCTTCCTTTTGTCAGTGAAGTCTGTCCACTGTTTGTGAGGTTAGCATAGCGCTAAGCTATGACAGGTTACCTCCTCAGAAACACAACGCCTTCCAACAGACCACAAGGTGAGCAGAGGACAACACATGTTTAATATCACAGTCAGCTGACATGAAATGCAAGATTGTATAAGATTGTGTATAGAAGTGAAAACAGTAACAGTCGGTGAAGATATTTCCTGAAGCATGCTAAGAGCACTTATAGAGTAGAACAGCATTAGTGATGGCGACACAGCTGATGGGCTGTTAGTTCGTACACACGCACCAGAAACAGCAACTCAGATAAGAGAGGGGACAACGGATATGAGAGACAAGTGGGGGAGAAAGTAAAGGGAGGGCCACGACTGGGGTACCGTCCATTGGTCCCATTGGTCTCTGGGTGATTTGAATACTTCGTGTGGAGAAGTAGGAATATAACACGTTTTGAAGTGGTCCTTTCTTTTCGTAAAGCCTGGGGTGTGGTGAGAGATTCTTTAAAGAACGGTTACACATCAGAGCAGCTAACGTTGAGACCTCATCCAGGTGAGCTTCACAATCATTGTATCTCCCATCAAGCCACTGGATCTGGGGTTCTTCCTTTGGGTCTGATCCATGTTTTTCAAACTCTGCGTACGGCAGGTTCCCTTTTAGAAAGCATCGGTCTCCAAGCCAAAGCTGAGATACGTTTGTTCACCCCGACGACTGAACATGATACACATCTAAATCTAAAATCAGTTCCCTTTTGTGCAACTGTTTACATTTCCACACGCCGAACCTGGGCCATGTCACACCGTATGAAACAGCTGTGGATTTATAGTCTTGTGATATAGAGAGTGGGAGGGACTGATCGTGCACAGCAGCTGAGAAATGAGGGTCCCCTCAACCTGTGTTGATATGAAGTGATATACAGGTACCCATGGTAACAGTAGATGAGGGCAACCAGCCCACAGGAAATGACTCGTCTATAATATTGGATATCTTCGACACAGACACATAGTATTTAAAAAGATATTTCTAGAAAAAGGCACACACCAATTGAACAGATGATAAGGCAGAGAACAGTCAGTGGGTGGTGGAGTCCACTCGGCTCTAAATATATAATACAACAATAAAAGTATATTCAATTTAAAAATAAAACGGGATGCTAACACACAATAATGAAAATGATCCTCGTCAGTCTCGTTTCTGCTTCACAGGTTTGGTTAATACGGGAAAGTGACTCAGCTCTTGGACTATCTAACAGAAGCCTTTGTTTACATGTCAGCAGCTTTATAACCATGCATAAACACACAGAGATGCACCGTGCAGGCGGTCCTAGCTGGTGTAGAGGCGGACGCGCTGAGATATGTTGCTGCGACACAGAGGGCAGCTCTGCATTGCCCCGCTGCAGCCATGGCAACAGCACACATGACCACAGGGCAGGAAGATGACCTGAGACTGGAGACAGGAAGTCACGATCAGTGGGCTGGCACACAAAGAACAACAACGACTGTCCAAAGTACACATACGGCCACTTTCTGGTTAAAAGAACTGCCATTTTTGATCCTGAAAATGGCAGAAATGGATTCAGCATTTTCAATAACCCCCTAAAAACACTCCATAATGTACAAATAGGCAAATATGCTAATTGCCCCTTGCGGGATTACCAAAGTTGTTGATTGATTGTGCAAATGTCCCAACATATGCAAGTTAGCATCCGGCAGTTTCTATGTGCTTGGGACCCGTACTATACATTTCGAACATAACACTCTTGGGTGCTCCTCCTTTCAGGGTTCACTACAGGAAACTGGACCCTTACGACGACTCGGTTTAGTTTAGTTTACTTGTTTATAGTGTCGTGTCTTACCCCGGTCTCCATGCAGACCACACACTCCGAGGTCCCCGGCCCCTCCACTGGGCTCGGGGCCGAGGGGGTGACGGGGCTCCCCGGGGTGAGGGGGGGGCTGGGGAGCTGGAAGGCGGAGGTGGTGGGCGGCGATGGAGGAGAGCGAGGGAATGGAGCTGTGGGGGTGACCTCTCCCTCCTCTTCCTCCTCCTCCTCCTCCAGCTGGACAGCCTTACCAGCTCCTATAGGAGGAGGGGGAGACGTCAGACAGACACTCATTGACTTGCACTGAGTTTCAATGTCTCACACACACACACACACACTTTTTACACTGCAGTCTTGCACTAATGCACATTTCCCAAATATATTGAAGTGACTGTTATTTTGTATATATATTGATTGTTGTGCTTTTATTTATGTCTTAAAGGTGGGGTAGGTAAGAAACCGGCTCGAGTGCGCTAGAATTTGAAAATACGCAACCGGAGAAAATCTGCCCCTTCCTCTCAGAGCCCCTCCTCCAACACACACAACGCGCACATGACCAATGAGGGCACGAGGTAAGTCTGTGCCCAGGTGGAAGGCTGACAGGCAGGTAGGCCGTCCAGTTACTTTAGCCGGGCCGAAGTACTTTTCAGACCCATTCCCTCAAATTCAGGAACAAACACTGAATAGTTTAAAGACACGGATCAAAAAAGTCTATTCTTACACAATACATATATAAATTCAAGCCCTTTCGTCTATTCTGAAATCATTTTCCTTTAAATGTAAACGCTTTCAAGGATCCGTGGGAACCATGACGACAACAGCACCTTTCAATATCCCATCTGGTAGGGAATCATTCGCTCAGGTATTCAACCTTCGACCCAGTTCATCGTGTTCTCCTCTCACTGTCTCCTCCCCACGTTATCGGTCTACGGCCTTGGGTATCGCTGCTATCTCTCGTAAGGAGCGGCAGCTTGGGCGCATTGTTGTGGCCAGTCTGTGACCGAGCTCCAGCCGCCATGAGGTAAGTTACTGTTCAGGGACGAAGGCTCCCTGGCGCACATTCTTTCTACGGACGACAGCTCTATAGATTCAGGGTCCATCGCTTTAGTCTCGCTGATGAAGAATGTAGATTATTACACTCTGATAGTTAAATTAAAACCTCGAGCGGCAGAAAGAGTTCTTGAGAATTGGTTTCTGTGTGAACTCGTGACGCACCACGTCTCGTCAACTCTCCGGCCGAAGCAGTGTTTGCCATCAGAGCTCCAGCTCTCCTCGTGCCTCTCTGAGTCCTGACTCTCCATCGCTTCAGAAGTTTCCTCCACAACATCAATAATAAACAAGTATCGTACTTTTCGGACTATAAGCCTCGACTTTTTTCCCCATTTTTTGTGTGCAGCTAACGGCCACTAGGGAACCTCCTAAATATATGGATGTTACAGGTAAAATTAACCACCTTTAACGCTACAGGCTCTATGACCGGTCCACGCCCGCCACCTTTAAGGGGCGGGGCTCCAGCAGGAAAAGCTGGAGGCCGGAAAAGAGTGAGACAGGTAGCGCGCCAAAGTAAAAGTGGAACCGAGAGACAGAACGAGAGCAAGACAGACGGACAGTTTAGCTGCTGCGGCTTATATGCAGGTGCGCTTTATAGTCCGGAAAGTACGGTAATCAAAAGTACACATTTCTCTCAATGTCAACACAACAGCTGAGCATGGTGAGCTCCAGAGAGGTGGCTGCGGTTCAGTACAAAGTACGTGTTCGGACTGCTGTATTTGATTCGGATTGAGACTTCATTGCGTGGGGTCTTTCCGTAACCAGTGTGGGCACCGATGTTTTTCTCTTGCTTTGAAAACTCACACACTTCTTTGTATAACGTATAGACACACAGGATGTTTACCTTCGGGGTGGCGCTCCCGGGTCCAGTTCAGAAGAGCCTTCTGGATCCCTATCTCGCTGATGCCAAGCTGAAAACAGAGACATGAGTTACACCTGCCTTCATTTCTGGCCACTTGGGGCAGCATAACATAGTTCACCTTTTAACTGATACGGCTAACGGGTGGATTAGGGCTCGGTTACCTATTTACACAACCAGCCGTTACTGAGCAACATTATCATTCATTACAGTGCGGGTCCAGAGGGCAGGCAGCGTGCAGTCGCTTTAGGAGCTTCCACTCAAGTGACCCAACGCAGAAACCCTGATCGGAATAACGCTGAAGGAACAGCAGATTATTCTCTGTGGGTTTTTCCCCTGCTGACCTTTTCCTACACAGTATGTCGTCATTTCATCCATTGGTACGATTCAAAGCCCGGTTCTGCTTTCCTTAGTGCTCCCTCGCCTGTAGCGTCTTATAAAAGGGTTTGTGTGCATGTCAATGGTCTGCAAAGAGTTTTTTCTGCAGGCACACCTTCTTGAGGTCGGAGGCGGTCATGTGCCTCAGGCGCTCGGTCGTCACTCGATGGTGAGCCATGATGGGCAGGTAGTGCTGAGCGGACAGCTTGCACAGCAGGTTGACCAACTCTTTCTCCACGCCCGCTTCCTGCAAAGACATCCCGCTTTAACAACAGTCCGCGTGGTGCCAGAGGGTTCTGCGAGTGTGTGTTCTGGACAGTACCTGCATGCGTAGTGACAGCGGCTTAGCGTCCAGCAGCCTCTGGTACTGGATCATCCAGTAGTTCTGCTGGTTGGACGCTGATTTACGCTCCATCTCCGCCTGGAAACACAACGTGATCTTATTTATTAACCCGTTGACCCCAGAACGAAAAAGAAACGAGGTCGACCAAATCAAGCCGTCTGATAATATGTTCGTAGCCGTGATATAATAACAAAATACAGCGGCTACGACTAGGGATGGGTACCGAGCGGGTACCGAGCCCCGGTATTAAGCGGGCCCCGGGGCTGAGTTATTAAAGACCGTGGTACCGCTACACTCCGACGTTATCGGTCTTTTTATCGGTACTGGAGACATGTACAAAATATATGTCATGTGTACTATTACTACACAAACATTATATTGCAGTTTTTGTTTCGCCAACTCCGTTTCTAATATTCCAAAAGACAAAATGCATCTCTCTCCCCCGTCTGTGTGCGAGGGGGCGGGGCAGTTTACACACGCAGCTGCTACATGCAACACACACACACACACTACACACACACACACACACACACACACACACACACACACACACACACACACACACACACACACACACACACACACACACACACACACACACACACACACACACACACACGGTAAGGGCGGTAACACGAGCAGTTTGTCTACACATTTATCAAAAGCGCTCCACATCCAGACGGAGGAATGCACCGGGTTCCACTGTCTCTCCGGCAGCTCTGTCGCCGCGTCCACGAGCAACGTCTCCACGTCAGGTGTTCTGTGTGCTAGCAGCAACACACGGAGTTAACTCCATTACACAAACATGGGTTGGTGATTAGAGGAAACTTATTATTTATTTATTTTGTTAAAGTTTCAGCTGTTCTGTTCACAGTTCTGTCATCACATTATTTAATACGATTTGTTAAAACATTGTTTTTTTTTACGTGAAATATTATTTATTTAATTTAAATAAAAAGCAATGTTAGTTTTGTTCACAATTAGTTTACCTTATTTCTTCCCCAAAAGAACCGATGAGAGTACCGTTAAAAGACCGGATCGATAAGCGGTATCGATAAAAGTAGTAGCACGGTTAAAACCTTGACGATACCCCTCCCTAGCTACGACTCCTGCTACTTTGCACAATTCAGTATCATTCCCTGTTTTTTGAAAAGAAAAACGTAGACTAATGAACTTGTCGTCTGCGACATAACAGGAAAGGTTAACTTCAACTCCGACTTTTGAGAGAAAGTCAGAATTTTAAGATTTTGAAAAAAACATGATTTTGAGATTTTGAGAAAAGAAATCTGAATTTTTTGAAAGTCAGAATTTGGAGATTTTGAGAAAGCCAGAACTTTGAGATGTTGATAAAAAATACAGAATTTTTAGATATTGAGAAAAAATACAGAATTTTTAGATATTGAGAAAAAAATCTGATTTTTTTGAAAAAGTCAGAATTTTGAGATTTTTCCGAAAAAAGCCAACATTTCGAGACTATAACTCCCTCTCTTGAATATCATGATAATCTCACAGTTTAGGGTCGTTGTTCGGTCTGCTATTTAAACAGAAGGAACGTAAGCCTTGATTATCTGATAGCATGAGAGCTAAAAGACTCCTCACCAGAACCTGCCGCAGCTCCTGCTCTCTCTGCTCCTTCTGCTTCAGAAGCTGCTGCAGCAGATCACTCAGAGCGGTCCTCTGCTCCACCAGAACCTCCTGCACACACAGAACAACAACAATAACAACATATGTTAATCATATCGCGCTTCTCCTGGTGCTCAAAGTGTTTGAATATGAATGTGTTGAGCTGGAAATAAAGCCTGGCTCTTGTATAACCATGATTATGGCTCAATGGAGCAATGACATGAATAAATAATATGGTTATGGAGAAGGGAGAAATCAGGTGGACGTGTGAAGGCAGTGGGAGAAGGCGTGACACCCACCTGCAGGTTCTCAGCATCCAGAGTACGCCTTTTAATCTCCAACCTAGTCAGCTGCTTTAACTCGGTCTCTATGAGCTTGATCTGGGGACAGTGGAGAAGCAGACATGAAGCCAGCAGGGAGGACGCACAGTCAGCCTGAAACCCGCATGGAATGAGTGTCTATCTGCAGTAAAGAGGGGTTAGCTATGGACGAGCTGCGGGTGACACGAGAGAAAGGGAAAATAAATGATATAAATAAACGGTGCCACAGCTAACTGAGACTGTTGGAGGTCACGGCAGGCTGACATTAGATGTAAAGATTACAGCAGTGTTATAAGAGAAGACGTTATTTATCCCGAAGGAAGTTGTTGTGCCAGAGTTACACAAACACACAAAGCAGCATGATAATACAACTGTACACTAACAGTTCAATAACTACAGGAAACACATCATTTACATAATTCATGTAAATATTATTAAAAAACGATGTTGACCAGCTTTCAGAGTTCCAGATCATTCTTGCCCTGCTGGATTGTGTGCGGGAATATTTCTGTCTTTAGATATTTAACCTTTTGCCTTTTGACATTTATGACCAACCCCGGCTCCGTTAGCTCCCGTAAGGAATGTGCTAATGCAGTCATGTGTTGATATCTCTCCGTCTATGACCGGTCAACTCTGGGTCACAAATGGTGTACGGGTGAGAACGCTGGCTTCGAGGCCATTAAGGGTCAGACGCCAGCAATTCAGGGGGCCCGGCTGTTTAGACTATCTCCCCCAGTATGTGGATTAACTCTCTAGTTAAAAGGGCTATCGAGAGAGAGGCGCAGCAGGATTGACGTGGCAACCCACCCGGGCCGTCAGAACCTCTGGCTGCGGTGACTTGCGATGTGAAATTCTCCGGCCGATACTTGTAATAAAGTACCAGTGTTTGACATCAAAGCTCCAGCTCTCCTCGTGTCTCTCTGAGTCCTGACTCTCCATGGCTGCAGAAGTTTCCCTGACAAGTTGTATAGATCCAGAAGTTCAAATTCTGCGCCCTATTTCTTCGTAGCAGATGGCGTAGATACAGAATCGATAGATATTAAAAACTCATGCATAATAAGGCAGTTCTTTATTGAACTACAGTCTTCCTTTCTTAAGTGGCTTTAGTTACGATATAACGTGAAGAAGGTTAATATAAAATGATATTAAAGAAAACTGGATGTCTTGAAAGTTATGAAGGCTTGTTGAAGTTGTGATAGTAGTTTTAGATTGTACAAAATCACGAGCTCTCCTCTGTACAGCTTTTCATGTGAAGGTGAGCTGCTTTCTGTCCGTGTTATAAAGTACTCGGAGACCAGAGACAGGTTTGAACCCCCCCCCCTCGCTCTGCCCCTCCACACAGACCTGGTTGCGGATGTAACCGTGAACGGCGTCTTTCTGCAGCTGCAGGGCCTGGAACGCTGCTTTCTGCATCTCCTCCTGCAACCAGAGGACATGACAGGTCACACAGTGGTTCAAAAGGTCGCATTTAGGTTCACTGTTACATGAGACTGGTGGCAGACTCGGAACACACACATACCTCCTGTAAGATGTGAGCGATGGCTTTAGATTTGTCCAAGACTTGGAGGGAAAGCACCTTATCGAACTTCCTTTCCAAGCTCTTCATACTGTGGTAAAACCATGGGACAAGTTAACATGGTGTGTGTGTGTGTGTGTCAGTGGCGAACCGTATCTATCACAACTGGACCTTCTGTAGACACTAGGGTGCCGAAACTGACCATGATCAAAATCGAAAATCGGACAGCCCTGGCGAATAATAATCGATTATAAAAAGGGCTGCTGTTCACGTCGGTCTGGACAACGGAATTGTGCCAAAACGATGTGTACTATTATTAGCATTAGTCTATATTTTGGTTGAAACTAAGCCAGAAAAAAACATAAATAATAATAAAAAAATATATAAATAAAATCGAATTTTAAAAATAATTTTCGATTATGGAGACTAACGAATAATCGAATAATCGCTGGCATCCCTAGTAGACACACACACACCCCGCCGCCGCGTGTTGTTGATATTACAGAACAACAACACAGATACGATTCGGATTTATTCATTTTATTTATATAATTAAATCGATTTTTTGTTTGTTTCATCTGAGTGTTCCAGAGTATTCTCTGAATACCTGACGGTTCGCACTGGTGTGTGTGTGTGTGTGTGTGTGTGTGTGTGTGTGTGTGTGTGTGTGTGTGTGTGTGTGTGTGTGTGACCTTCTGTGGGCCTCATTGACCAGGCTCCTCCTGCGGAAGTCACTGGCCTCCTGGAGGATGCTCATCATACAGCTTTCCGACAGCATCTTCTGCATGGCCGCTGAACACAGGCAGCGGAGAGGCAAAGGACATGTGACGGAATGAATTGAACAACACACCGTAATACAGATGTAATGGCATTCAAAACATAACCCTTAGAGAGCATTCATGTGCTCTGCAAAGACAATCTGCTTATGATATCTTTGACTTGACATGAAGGGGGGGGGGCAGCAGAGGAACTGAAAGGGCTGGACCTCTGGAAGCATGAATGCAAACGGGACACTATGTACCTGAATGAATTATGTCCCGATAGCAGTGACATTAAATATAGGAGGGGGTTCACAACAATCTCCATCTTGGGGCCATTGAGTGTTACAGTATATTTCTTTGCAGTCAGAAAATAGTTGTCAACATAGCGTGCTCTGGACCAAAGTGTTGCTGGCCACGTATACAAAAAGACGTGCGTTAAGGTTAAAGTACGTCTGGTTCATGGTCTGCGGCTGCTCACCTGCCACCTCCCGCTTCCTCAGGGAGTTGGTTTCTTCCTGTGTGATGGCCGTCAGATGCTCCGAACGGATCCTGAAGGGGACATGTGATCCGTTTTTATAGCAGCCATGGCTTTTAACACTTAGGGCAGGGGTGTCAAACTCAATTTCATCGCGGGCCACATCAGCATTATGGTTGCACTCAAAGGGCCGGTTGTAACTTTAAGACTATATAAAAATACATATATAAATATATCATATATATAAAATAATGTATTATATTACATCATTGCCTCTGCATTGGATTATCATCGGATAGGGATAATAACTTCATAATTAACTACGCCTGAAAGCAGAAGTCTAGGGCAAGTCTCTTCAGTGCGTATGTCCCAAAATGATTTAAAAAGAAACGCCAAATGCTGGAGAAAAAAGAAATAGAAGTGACATTTTGAAACAAAAATCTAATTCTGAGAAAAAGGAATTCTATGAAAAAATGCATATTTTGAAGAAAAAAAGGCAAATTCTGAGAAAAAAGTCATATTTGAGATGCATTGTGGGACATGTAGTTTATGGGCAACGTGCTTTTGTAGCATGTAACCGTATAATAAACATATTATATTCTTTGCAAGCTCTTGTCATAAAATGAAGTCGCGGGCCGAATGTGGCCCCCGGGCCTTGAGTTTGACACCCCTGACTTAGGGTAATGGATCTTTCTCTGTCGGGCTCCCTCTAGTTGCAGGTGAAGTGTGAAGTGGTGCAGTGGTGAGTGGGAAGGTGAAGGGTGAAGTGTGAAGTGGTGCAGATACAAAGTGGTTACCCACATCAGGGAATCTACCCGATGCCTAGCTTTAACTAACCACATATGCATCAGTCAGAAGCTACACAGCGCGGCTGCGTCCCGCAGGCCAGCTGTGGCGTCACCGGGTACAGAGGCTTTTGCTTCTCCCTCTCTCCCCCACCTGAGCAACCTGGAGAGGCTGCCTCTGTAGAGACGAGCCATCTTTCTGTCTTAATACCTTCCAGCTTTGTTGCAACACCATTTCAGATATTAGGTGAGACCACGGAGGCTTTTTAAAACGTGAAGTAAAGACCTGACAGTGAAGAGCTAGAGAAAGATGACGAGACGCACATAACATAATGATGATGATAAGTATTGATGGTTCTCCTTCATGTTTCCACGACTGCATGTCAACGTTTTGAAGGCCCCCCGTGTCTTTGCACCTTCCTCGCAAAGTGCTCTACAGATAGACGGTGAGTTAGAGTGCCGTTATAGATAATGCATCCACTCACCGGTCCTCCTCCATAGCCTGAAGAAACTCCGCAGTCTTCTTCAGCCTGGAAAGATACAAAAGCTCGATTCAGTGCAGTTAGCAGAGACTCGTCTGCGGACACGCAGCGCGCAGAGAGTCCAATCAGTGAGTGTTTACACAACCCTCCATGGTTACTCCATGGTTACTGGCTTTCGTGCCCACCTGCTCTTGTCCATCAGCATGGTGCTGATGCGGCTGCTGATGCCGTCCTCGGCCCGTCGGACTCTCTCCAGAACCAGCAGCCTCTCGGCCTCCTGAGCCCTCTGCTGCTGGCTGACGCCCAGCTCCAGACGCTCCTGCTCCTGGACATCACACACACACACACACACACACACACACACACACACACACACACACACACACACACACACACACACACACACACACACACACACACACACACACACACCACACACACACACACACACACACACACACACACACACACACACACACACACACACACACACACACACACACACACACACACACCACACTACACACACTACACACACACATCACATACACACACACACCACATATTACATCCACATATCACAAACACATCACATATTACACACACATATCACACACACATCACATATTACACACACATATCACATACACATCACATATTACACACACATCACATATTACACACACATATCACAAACACATCACATATTACACACACATATCATACACACATCACATATTACACACACACATCACATATTACACACACACACCACACACATTACACACACATATCACACACACATCACATATTACACACACATCACATACACACACACACACACACACACACACACACACACACACACACAGACACACACAGACACACATTCTTCTTTAGCTTCATCGGTTCTTTCTATTTACCGGACTCCCTTTCAATAACCCTTAACAATGTGCACATAAGTGTACTTACACTACCTCACTGTATTTACATTTTATAGCATGTGTATAATGTATATTTAAGCGTCTTTGAGCACCTGTAAAAGCGCTAACAAATCTATTATTATTATTATATAGCATCCTATGTAGATGTAGTAGATTGTATTTCATATTGTTCTTACTCATGTGCAATGCCTTCCAAACACGTTGCTGTGACAACACCATTTCCGTGTTCAGATCAAAAAGGCATATCTGATGTAACGTGGAGGGAAAGGACGTTGATCTCTGTCCCGCTGCTTACCTGCCGGACTGAGACGAGGATGTTTTCCTTGCGGGAGTTGTTCATGAGCATAATCTGGGTGTGCTGCTTCTTCTTCTCCTCCAGCTGCCACTCGAAGGCCAGCTTCTCCTGCTGCTTCTGCTCCTGCAGACAACGGGACGGGCAGAGTGGAGGTCTTATGCACTGCGTGTGAACGGTGTCAACATCTGAGCTACGAGCCAGCAGTGCAGCTACCACCGCCAGCACGTCCGACCGCATACAAGAGTGAACTTAAGTGGGTAATAGAAGCAGCGGCCGGACACCAAAACAGTTCAAGCTAAACAAAGCCTGACCTGAGGGGAAGTGCAGTTAGTGGTTGCTATCGGTTACCAATGAAACATGTTGAACAGCTGCGAGAGTCTAACGGAGTGTGTTCCTACCTTTCTCTTCTCGTAGTCGTTGAATTTGCTCTGCAACAGAAATGATGAAATATTGAGTAACTACAGTGCAAGCAGCTAACTAGCCTTTATAGCCTAATAAATATAAACCCATTTAATGTGTTAAGTGTGAGTGTGTGTGTGTGTGTGTGTGTTAGTGTCTGAGTGTGTGTGTGTTAGTGTGTTAACATGTGAGTGTGTGTGAGTGTGTTTTAATGTGTGAGTGTGTTAACGTGTGTGTGTGTGTGTGTGTGAGTGTGTTAGTGTGTTAATGTGTGTGTGTGTGTGTGTGTGAGTGTGTTAATGTGTGAGAGTGTGTTAATGTGTGTGTGTGTGTGTGTGAGTGTGTTAATGTGTGAGTGTGTGTGTGTGTGTGTGTGTGTGTGTGTGTGAGAGAGTGTGTTAAGGTGTTAATGTGATGTGTTAACGTGTGTGGTGTGTGTTAAAGTGTGTGTTAGTGTGTGAGTGTGTGAGTGTGTTAGTGTAGTGTGAGTGTGTGATGTGTGTTAGTGTGTGTGTGGTGTGTGTGTGTGCGTGTGAGTGTGTTAGTGTGAGTGGGTTAATGTGTGTGAGTTAATGTGTGTGTGTTAACATGTGAGTGTGTTAGTGTGTGTGTGTGTGTTTACTGTACCTTCCTTTACTGTGGGACTTTCGGAAACAGTTCTAAATTGGTTTAAATCCTACTTAAAGGACAGAAACAACTTTGTTTCTATCGGTAAATACACATCTGAGTTGACAAGTATGACATGTGGGGTTCCTCAAGGCTCCATCTTGGGGCCTCTTCTCTTTAACGTCTACATGCTACCACTGGCTCAGATAATGAAGAACAACAAAATAAGTTACCATAGCTATGCAGATGACACACAAATCTACGTAACAATTTCACCAGGAGACTATTCTCCAATTCAAACACTGAGTAAGTGCATTGAACAAATCAATGACTGGATGTGTCAGAACTTTCTCCAATTAAACAAAGATAAAACTGAGGTAATGGTTTTTGTAGCCAAGGCAGAACGTATAAACGTCAGCGCTGAGCTTCAGTCTGCAATGTTCAAACCAACAGATAAAGCCAGACATCTAGGTGTAGTCATGGACTCTGACCTGAGTTTCAACAGTCACATTAAAACAGTTACTAAATCAGCCTACTATCACCTAAAGAACATATCTAGGATTAAAAGACTAATGTCACAGCAGATTTGGAAAAACTTGTCCCGTTATCTTCAGTAGACTCGACTACTGTAATGGTGTCTTTACAGGTCTCACTAAAATATCTATCAGAAAGCTGCAGCTGATTCAGAACGCCGCTGCTCGAGTCCTCACTGACACTAAGAAAGTGGATCACATCACTCCTGTTCTGAAGTCTTCACACTGGCTTCCTGTGTGTCAAACGAATAGATTTCAAAATACTGCTGCTGGTTTATAAAGCACTGAATGGTTTAGGCCCAAAATACATCTCTGACCTCCTGCTAAACTATGAACCATCCAGATCTCTCAGGTCTTCAGGGACTGGTCAGCTTTCTGTCCCCAGAGTCAGAACTAAACATGGTAAAGCAGCGTTCAGTTATTATGCTCCAAACATCTGGAACCAACTCCCAGAAACCTGCAGGTCCGCTGCAACTCTGACTACTTTTAAATCCAGGCTGAAGACTCTTCTTTTTGTCGCTGCTTTTATTTGAACTATTCATATCTTAAACTGCACTGTAACTTTGATCCATGTACTTTTTCTTAATGTTTATTTGATTAGCTTTTCTTTTTTAATGCTTAATGTCTTTCATTTTTTTTTGTAAAGCACTTTGAATTGCCTTGCGTTGAAAAGTGCTCTATAAAAAAACTTGCCTTGCCTTGCCTTGCCTTCCAGGCCTCATCCTGAGCATCCACACAGTCGGAGTGTGTGTGTGTGTGTGTGTGTGTGTGTGTGTGTGTGTGTGTGTGGGTGGGTGTGTGAGTGTGTGAGTGTGTGAGTACTGTACCTTCCAGGCCTCGTCCTGAGCGTCCACACAGTCGGAGTGTGTGCCGCACTCACTCTCCAGCACTGGCAGCAGGTACTGGGAGGGGGTGCAGTACTCCTCTCCCTGCTCTGAAAACAAGTCGAGGAGGAAATCAAACATTAGTATCTTATGCAGTCGAATATCTCGGTGGATAAATACCATCATTCCGCCTTCTTACTCCCGCTTAATGTCGCTCCGGAGACATTCAAATCCACAGCTCACGGAATGGTCGCTCTGATATGTATACGTGTTGAAGCCAGTTAGGTGTTGCTTTAGTGTTGTGTATCTCTAAAGACATACATGACAACTCTGACAGAGCAGTGGGCGACAAATAAAGGTGGCTTTACTTTCTGAGGCCGCTCTGTGCTGCGTAGATGGAGATTCGAACACTGTTTTAGACGTTAGGACCCGAAGTCCCCCTGGGTCCCCCTGGGGTCCCCCCTGGGGTCCCTAAAGGTTCATCTTAATCTCAGAGTGGCACAGGGTATGGAAGAAAATAGCATTCAGAGTGCATTTATGAGTGAGGTGCCTGTTGGATTTATTCATATCCATTCTGCCAGACGAACTACTGAAAAGAGCCTTCTGTTTTCTGAGATTTATTAAATATAACTTAATATTTCTGCAACAAAATGAAAACCATTGATATTGTCTTAAACAAAATTGTCATCTGATACCATTTAGCTGAGTTAAAGTAATCCTTGTTGGTGCGGACGCATATTAGACCCTGTGTGTGTGTGTGTGTGTGTGTGTGTGTGTGTGTGTGTGTGTGTGTGTGTGTGTGTGTGGTCTAGCATTACTATACTTGTGGGGACCTAAATCTGTTTACATAGTCACGTGTGGGGACTGGCTTCCCTTATGGGGACAAATTGGAGGTCCCCATAAGGGGAATCATTAATTTTAGGGTGAAGACTTGGTTAGGGTTAGGCATGTGTTGGTTATGGTTAAGGATAAGTCTCCAGGAAATGCATGTAAGTCAATGTAATGTCCCCTGAAGTGATGTATACATGGTATGTGTGTGTGTGTGTGTGTGTGTGTGTGTGTGTGTGTGTGTGTGTGTGTGTGTGTAGTCTATTTTGATATAACATTAGAAAGACTGATTCTTATTATTACATTATTTGTTTGAATAAACAGACACGACCCCAAGTCTTGATGGGTTGGAGAGGAGCGAAGGGAAAGGTCAAAGCAAGAAATGTTTAGCTTGCAATATAAAGTAGCAGAAGCCAGGTGCCGGCACTGGAGCTTCACTCCTACGCACGGCTGGGAATCAGTGTAACCAAGAGTCCACTATATCTGTAGAAACGTGAGCGAAGACGGAGTAGGGAGGGACTTCGCCAGCCGGCCGAAGGTTGACTGGAGGATCGTGTTGCCTGTGCACCAACCAAAGAGAACCAAGTCTAAAACACGGTATCTCTTCAGCTAGTCTCGACCAATCATAAATGTACGGGCAACACCCTGTGGAATCAAAACGTACGAGGTTCGGGGCTCCGGAAGGAAGTGGGAGACAGTTCACGGCTTGGAGTGGAAACGGCTGTGGAACACGGATCTCCAGGAACCTCAGCTGAGCATTTGTGTTCCTTATCACAACTGAAATAAATCAGTTTTATTATAACGTTATCGCCTGGTCCGAAGAGGAATTTTGAACATGACAGTATGTGTGTGAGTGTGTGTGTGTGTGTGTCTCACCAGAGCACAGGAAGCGCTGGATGCTCTCCGTTCCCTCCGTACACACAGAGGCAGGAGGGTAGGTCATGGTGGCAGCGTCCAGTGTGAAGCTCTGTCACCACACACACACACACACACACACACACACGCACACACACACACACACACACACACACACACACACACGGTTTTTAACACATCTTAGTCATCAGCAGTCGTTGTATTCCTGTCAGTTGGAATACCAAGAAACACACCTCGAGAGTGCGGATGTAGACGAGAGCTTTGGGCAGCTGCACGATGTTGTTGTCGCTCAGGTCCAGAGTGCGTAAGCTTCTCAAAGAACCGACGGTGGAAGGCAGCTCGCTCAGAGAGTTGCCTGTACAGACACGGAGGTATCGGGACATATCGTACACATCCTCGTATTCTTGAGAGTATTCAGGCAGCAGTAAGACTCATACCTTTCAGATTGAGCGTCTGCAGAAGCCTCAGCTCCCCGATGCTCTCCGGCAGGGCCTTCAGACGGTTCTTCTCCACATTCAGAATCTGACAGGACGCACAACGGGACCGCAGGGTTGATGAGAAGCATTCACCCCCCCCCCGTATCAGGAGCACATCACAGTCATGCTTTACCTGCAGTGACGCCAGCTTCCCAATGTCTTCTGGGAGGGACGTCAGCTTGTTGTCATGCAGATCCAGAACCTTTGGAGGAAGACGATTCAGTCAGGTTTTCGTTGTGATGAAGCAGGGTCAGAGTTAAGACGAGTAGCGATGCTTGCTCAGAGGAGAACACAGAAGGAGTAGCTTGTGTGCGTTTACTTTTTCACAGAAAGCTCAGCGTCACACCGCTTAGTGTTGGAGATGAGCGATAGAAGGAGAACCACCACCACCACTACTACCACTACCACCACTACCACCACTACTACCACTACCACCACTACCACCACTACCACCACTACCACCACTACTACCACTACCACCACTACTACCACTACCACCACTACCACCACTACCACCACTACCACACTACTACCACTACCACCACTACTACCACTACCACCACTACCACCACTACCACCACTACCACCACTACTACCACTACCACCACTACTACCACTACCACCACTACTACCACTACCACCACTACCACCACTACCACCACTACCACCACTACTACCACTACCACCACTACTACCACTACCACTACCACCACTACCACCACTACCACCACTACTACCACTACCACCACTACTACCACTACCACCACTACTACCACTACCACCACTACCACCACTACCACCACTACTACCACTACCACCACTACCACCACTACCACCACTACTACCACTACTACCACTACCACCACTACCACCACTACCACCACTACTACCACTACCACCACTACTACCACTACTACCACTACCACCACTACCACCACTACCACCACTACCACCACTACCACCACTACCACTACCACCACTACTACCACTACCACCACTACTACCACTACTACCACTACCACCACAACCCACTACCACCACTACCACTACCACCACTACCACCACTACTACCACTACCACCACTACCACCACTACCACCGCCGCCGCCGCCGCCGGTTTAGTAATTGAATGTATAACATGGAATCGATCGTTGCCTATTTCCTGTCTCATTATATTATTTACCGAACGAATGAAACAGTTGTAAACATTATGCTGGAGAATTGCATTTCTGTCCCATCATGAAAGAAACGGGGTTTGAGTTTTTGGCCCAATGAAATCAAAGCAGAAGCAAATGCTTTATATGGATCTGCGTATTTCTAATCAGAGTTCTGTTATCTGTAACTGTCGCTGCGTGACTTTGTTTGGTGGCATCAATGTTATATTACAGCTCAACAGTATGTACACCATTCCTTTATCTGGCAATATTTCCCGTCATGCTTGCATCCCGTTGACTTCACCTTTAAAGTGGCGAGCGTGCTGATGTCGCATCCTTTGGGCAGCAGGGAGCTCAGCTCGTTGTTGTGGAGGATCAGGACCTGAGGAGAGCAACAAGGACACTGCGTCAGGCCGTTGTGTCCTTGGGCAAGACACTCCACCCGAATTTGCTCCTGTGGGTATTGTCCACAGTAGATGACCATTACATGAATGATCTGTATGTGTAATGTATCTGTAAAGCGCTTTGAGAGTCTTTGATAAAGCGCTATAATAAATATAAGGATTTTTATTATTATTATATATTATAACATGTGTGACTGGTGAGACTGACACAGGGTCCCGGTTCACATGATGGGGGTGAACGATGTAACACACCGGTAGAATAGAAAGTAAATACAACATGTCTCCGTGTTGGGTTCTTACCTTCTTCTGGAGCACCTTGCAAATGGAAAAGGCCGACGAGGGAACCTGTGACAGACAGAGCCGTGATGAGCGGCAGCACTAACACACTCCGCTGTACAAACAGCTGTCTACGGTAATGGCAGATAATAAAAGGTTAAAGCCTAAAAGAGAACATTAACACAAGAGAACCCAGATCACTATCAGTACTGAAGTGTTGTAAATAACGCAGCTTCACTCGTCACAATGTAAGGTGTATCATTAACAGACATTCACTGACAAACACTAAGCCTCCATTCACATAAGAAAGGAGAAAGTGAATAACCTAGCACCAAAATATAAGTACTGGTACACAACACACATCGCACAGTATGGTGTTCCTCTCTTGCATACGAAATGAAGGGCTGATTGAACCATTTATATTGGAGTTGCATTTTCATGTTCCCGTGGTAACAAAAAAAGTGTTGAACTATTCATTTAAAAAGGTAATGTAATGGTGTGACTGGGTTTGACAAAGAGACATGTATTGTAGTATGAGTAGAGATTAGTCACACACTCACCTCCGAGAGCTCACAGGCCGACACGTCCAGGGTGTCATCAGCCCCCGCCTCCTTAGTCTGCAGGAAGAACCGTCAGTGGTTCGTTTGGGAGAGAAAATACACGTTCTGTTAACAAGGAAGAAAACAGCTGAGCGGAGTCTCACAGCGAGCGGCTGGACGGAGGGGATAGATTTACATCCTTCTGATTGGTGACATCATCCGCAGCCATGGTCTCTGTTTCCACTGCTACGCTGTACACCAGCACAAACCCTCTGCCCGTGCCCCCTCGCTCACTAATCCACCGCCCACACGGAATGAAAACCTGGACCACCGCCGAGCTACTGAAAGTAAACGGTGATAAAACTGAGCTCGTGGCTGTGGCCCCCAAGGCACGGCTCGGGAAGCTCCTCAACATCGCCGGTTCCATCATCTCCCCGTCCCCTCAGGTCCGCAACCTCGGTGTCGTCTTGGATTCCACCCCCTCACTTCAAAACCACATCAAGCCTTCTTCCAGCTCGGAAACATATCCAGACTCCGGCCATCACTCTCCGGCTCTGTTGCCGAGACGACCATTCTTTGTTTTATCACCTCACGCCTGGACTCCTGTGCGGGCTCCCAGCAGAACCCTGGACTCCTGTGCGGGGCTCCCAGCAGAACCCTGGACTCC
>CM070483.1:5415197-5612697 GCA_036324585.1 Champsocephalus esox
GTGAGGAAACCCAGGACAACAAAGAGGCTAAAGGCATCTCTGTATTATTATTATTATTATTATTATTACATGTCACTGATAGACGCTTTTATCCAAAGTGACTTCCATACATTCAGTCCTGTGGACGACCCCCACAGGAGCATGTGGGGTGGAGTGTCCCAGGGGCACAACGACATGCTGACGCCGTGGGACTCGAACTTGCTACCCTGTGATTCGAAGTCCCGCACACTACCCACTGAGCCACAGCCGCCTGGAGAGCGAGTCGGATGATAGTGTATGTGTTGAATTCACTCTCTCTTTCCCAAGTGTTATGGGCGGGTCTGCCTCTGACCTGCAATACAGGAAACCTCTACTTTGTCCATTTAAGTCATAAAAGCCACATTAGAGCAGAGGAAGTGTTCACGTACGATAACGACTACATGGATTGTTAGCAGAGGCAGGATTCAAGCTCCCGTCCACTGGGAAGCATCCTTATGAGATCTCATATGCTGAATATCGAACAACCTGTTCAACTGAGAGAAGTATGAGATAGCAGGCCGGGTCTGTAACACGGCTGTCTGACTCCTGCTCGTATTTCAGTGTTCCCCCGACCATTCTCAACGCGCCCCTGAAATTCAAGGTTTTTTTTTATTAATAATACATATTTATTGCACCAAATTGCAACTAATATATCTACTGTCACTTTTCACATTGAACATGTGCTCTTTTATTAAATCAACACTTTCATATTAAGTTATGAGTTAAGTAGTCTCCCCGCTCAGACAGCACCCCCCCAAAGCAGTGAACCTCGGGGAAACACTGTATGTTAAACTAGAATCAAAGCCTTGTTGTTATATGCCTCCATCAACCAATCAGATTGAGTTATTTTACCCTTTAAGACAAGTGTGTCAAATTGTCATAATTAGTGTACGACTGATTGAGTTACGGCCAATTACACTTTTTGTGAGGTCGCAGTAACTTTGACCTTCGAACCCCAAAAGCTAATCAGTTCAATCCTGAGTCCAAGTGGACGTTCGCCTGACTTAAAGAGATTCTGCCAGGGTGTCGTTGAGATATCAGGTTTATGAAAGTGCGAGAGACAAACACATACAGATTGTGGAAGCACACAAACTGATTGTGTGGTGAGAAATGTACTTGTTCAACCAAATGCATGTGTCGGTGCTTGACTTCAGAGCAAGGTTAGCAAACAATGAAAAGGAATGAGAATAATCAGTGAGTAGTGCCTCGAGATCTATAAGTTATGTTTTACATTTCACTTTTGGGCTTCATAACTACTATTATTAAGGGCATTACTAATCTGTGGGCCATAATAAAAGTGTTATAAGACTATAACACCTCTTTTGTACAAGACTACTTATGTGCAATATATACCTCCACCTTAAATACTATCACCTGGCTGCTAACTCACAACTCTTACTGGGACTGGATGTGTATTTGGTCAAATGTAAATTGTGTAATTACTATTTGTGTGCATGGTACATATTATATATTAAGCGTTGGGTCTTTACCTGCTCTGTGGGATGAGTAAAGGTATTCTGATGCTGATTCTGAATGTCTTTCAGTGAAGTAATGGAGGAGTTAGACATTGAAAATCTGTTGTTGTTGTTGTAATAATTGTGGAAGTAGCTCGGGCCCTGTGGGTGTGGATTATCGGTAATGACGTAGCTATCGTTACGCACAAGCACACATATTCAGGGGGATTCAACTACATAGATAACACTGGGTACCGTATAAAAACTGCTGTAAAATGACCTATTGTTTTCCTTGTAGATTATTGATAATTAATATTAGCTTGGTATGTTGGTAAACTAGCTCGCTTCAGAGGCTTAATGTGAGGCAGATAATGTTAGCGTTCCTTTAACAACTGTCAACCCGGACCAATACGAGGTAACAAAGCAATACAACAACAGAAAAATACCAAAGTAAAGATATATATGGGATAAATATGATACTCACAATTTGTGTTGGAACTGCTGCTCTGCTGGTTTAAGATGAATTCAAGGGTATTTAACAGCCCTATACTCTGTACCGTTAACGGGGCAGTTGGTCAAACCAGCCGTTGACCTGAAACCGGAAGAGTATTTTAGCTTATTTCCCAAGTTTATAAAGATATGATAAATACAGCAACGATACCAGCCCCGTCCTGTCGAAACATATTTCTGATAGGAAGGCTGCTTCTAAAAATCATAACAAATAATTGCAGCTCTTCTTCTTCTACGAAAGGATGCAACTGGCGGAAGCTTACACAGCGCCCCCTACAGGGCAGATGGGAGCATGCAGGGCAGACTGCGGACAGATGCATTATTACATCACATGTCACTTGTTAGACGCTTTTATCCACTGCGACTTACATGCATTAAATCCTAGTCTGTATGGAATCCCCACAGGATCAATTTGGGGTGAATTTGAGTGTCTGTCCCAGGGACACATCGACATGCTGACTAGTCCTCTGAGCAACACATTCACATTGCACGTTAGCAGTTTTTCCACTAGATGTCGCTCTCTACATATTTTTTGTCAGAATATCAACCAGTGCAAAGTAGGAAGCCTTCACCAATTTCATTTCTACCTTACTTCAAAGCTGCCAACATGTCCAACTAAAATATACATGTGAGTAGCCTCCTTTTAAAGCAATTAACCTAAACAAACACATGTGTTTGGATGTGATTTGAAACCACAGCACATCCTAATGTTTTATAAGCCCCTAAACGCTTGTTAATTGAGGCCAGAGGTGGAAGAAGTAGGCCTACTCAGATCTTGTACTTGAGTAGCTACAATCACAAGTACTCAGATCTTGTACTTGAGTAAAAGTAGAAGTACCAGAGTGTAGGAATACTCTGTTACAGTAAAAGTCCTGCATTCAAAATGTCCCTCAAGTGAAAGTAGAAAAGTATTATCATCTAAATATAGTAAAGACAGTGAAAGTAGTCGTTGTGCAGATTGGTCCATTTCAGAATAATATATATGATATGTTTTATAAAGATTGATCATGAAAGTGTTCTCAAAGCTGGTGAAGGTGCAGCTAGTCTGAAGTACTTTGTAGACTGCAGGGTAGCTGGTGAAGGTGCAGCTAGTCTGAAGTACTTTGTAGACTGCAGGGTAGCTGGCGAAGGTGCAGCTAGTCTGAAGTACTTTGTAGACTGCAGGGTAGCTGGTGAAGGTGCAGCTAGTCTGAAGTACTTTGTAGGCTGCAGGGTAGCTGGTGAAGGTGCAGCTAGTCTGAAGTACTTTGTAGACTGCAGGGTAGCTGGTGGATTTACTCCAGATGGAACTAAAGTCTGATTCAACACTTATATGTTATATTTCATGTTATATTTCACATCATTCATCCACATCTGTGAAGTAACTAAAGGGATTAGATACATGTAGTGGAGTCAAAGTACACCATTTACCTCTGAATTGTAGTGCAGTAGAAGTACACAGTAGCATAAAATGGAAATACTCAAGTAAAGTACCTCAGAAGTGTACAGAACTTGAGTAAATGTACTTAGTTACTTTCCACCTCTGGTTGAGGCAAATACCAGCGGGACTTTGACTTGTAACAGAGTGTTCCTACTCTTCTACTTTTACTCAAGTACAAGATCTGAGTACTTCTACTTTTATTCAAGTACAAGATCTGAGTACTTGTACATGATCTGAGTACTTCTACTTTCACTCAAGTACAAGATCTGAGTACTTCTACTTTTACTCAAGTACATGATCTGAGTACTTCTACTTTTACTCAAGTACAAGATCTGAGTACTTCTACTTTTACTCAAGCACAATATCTGAGTTCTTCTACTTTTACGCAAGTACAATATCTGAGTACTTCTACTTTCACTAAAGTACAAGATGTGAGTACTTCTCCCACCTCTGATTATTTATGATTTTTGTGAACTTTCCTGCAGAAAGTTTGAAAAGTGTCCCCCATCAATCACCCACAAGCCCCGCCCCCTGCGTTACATCACAGGGGGAGGAGTCATGACGCCGATTCAAAGCCTGCACACATTGCACAAACCTCTCTTCTGTTCTCTGTCCGCGGAGCTCAGGACACTCAGAGCTGAGATCAGCCGGCACACAGTGAGCTGTTTGCGGGGAAACAGAGCAGGAACACCGGGGAGAAGCTCTCTGATCCACGGCTCAGGAGCTTCCACTCAGACCTCTTCAGGCTCCAGCAGCAGGTGAGGACATTTCAACATTCAAAAGGCTTTATTGTCATATATGCACAAGAACAGCAGTGTAGAAAGAAAAACGTAAGTCTCGAGCTCCTCCAACAATGCAAGGTAATATAAGACACACAGTCAAAGTAAAACAGTCAAACTAAAATAGCGCAAGAAGAAACAGTAGAATAAAACGGTGCAGATTATGTTGCAATACCAATGTGCAGATGATGTAAACTATATATATATATGTCAGGAAAATAAATAAATACAATAAGGTAAATAATACAGAGCATATGTTGTACGTGATCAATTAAATGCAGGAGTCTACATTCATGTACATAGAATAAGACATACAAGAACCGAATCTAAAATTGAATATTTTACCGTAAAGTACTGTTCTCTGCAGCCCAAGAAGAAAGCAACACTCGATATAGAATCAGAATTCCTTTATTAGTCCAACAACGCCGAGATATATAGCAGGTTGAAAAAGGGCATGCAATAATAAGCTAACTTAATAACTATAGGGAAGAAAATCAAATGAAAAAATCCAATAAAGACAAATAAGTACAGATCCATGGCTGAAAAACGAGGAGCAGCAATTTAAGAACTTAGTGACATAACACATTTGGTAATGAGACATTATAAGAATGTAGGTTTTTGACATAAAGGTGATTATTGCATAGTATTGCAAGACAAATGTCCATATTGCACGTTTACTGCACAGTCTGTGGTGCGCTACCAGTCTGCAGGCAGGAAGGACTTATATATTATCATATAATAGAACGACAAGATACTTTCCTGTATTTTCTAAACTTACGTTTTAACACCAGAGGCGGCAAATAGGGGGTGCTCTACATAACCCTCTTCATCTTATCAAACCTGTTACTACAGATGTACAGCTTGGTCATTTCAGATAGTAACATGTATCTGTGCGTGCAGCCGGCTTTGCTCCGTGTGCGTCTGCACTGAACGCTCAAAAGGGCATCGCTATCATTTGACTGAAATGTAGTTTATTTCCAGCAGGAGAACAGTTCTGCCACAGCAGCTCGAGCCCTCGGTGTTAATTAAATAGAGATGAATGAAACAGCATGCCACTCAGGAACAGTGCATGAGTGTGAGCTGACTCTGCAGACTGTGAGCTGAGGGTATTTGATATTTCTGTTCGGTCAAATCAGGTGGTGTTTTCCCACAAAGTGCCACATCTTAGCCGTCCATCAGGTTATGCATTGACGCCCAATGGCGCCCAAGGAAGTGGAACAGAAATGGCTGACAGGCATAATCGGTTGAGCCTTTGAACATATTTTAAAGATGTGTCCATCCGAAGACACAGGTTGACACAAAATAACAACCATTAACGGCCCCCCTCTCGCAAAAAGGAATATTCCAATTGCACAGATTTAAAGCAGAAAAATAAGCCAATCAGACGAGTAACTGTGATCCGAGGACGCTTGGTATTTTAGGTTGATCGCTTTAGAATTGGACGATGAAATGTGTTTGTCGCACAGAACATACAATGGGATTGGACCTCTGCAGCAGTGGGCGACTATTGTACGGCGCCTACGAGGTGAACTGGGACCTCTCCACGTACCAGCCCACACTCCATATGTAGGTCGGTTTCGGGGAGTTGAACCGTCAACTCGACGGTTCCCTTCCCAGGCCAAGTCCTTACAGACTGAGCCACTGCCGACATCTATTGTCAACACATATTGCATATGACAGTTGAGTTCATTCGAGTCCTTTCTCTCCTTATCTTACCACATTTATAAAAGTCAGTGTCCTCATTGTGAAGACACTAACGGGTCAGAGGTGCTGTAATTATTTACTCAACGTGATAAATTATTTGTTAGCGATAATACCTAAACAATGCCGTGACCTCTAATCCGAAAAGCCTTTGTCCAGAAATATGGAAACCGAGAGCATGTGATACCCAGCAGACAACCGATTAAGACATCCTGTTGTCCAGATGTCAGGAGGTACAATAGTTATTTCCCTGTGAGAGGAGATTGGGTTCGGCTCGTGGAAAAGGAGACCTGAACCTGCCGGCAGTGGAATTGTGTTTCTCTTCATTAGCTCCCGTTGCTATGAACTGCTTCATCCGTCACTTCATTATTAGGGCAGAACACAAGCGGTTGCTTATTGCCTCCGCTTTGTTCTGCATGGGGAGGGTTCAGGTGTCTGATGGAGACAGAGCGACTCCGTCAGCCTGCAGTCTGTACAGGAAGTCTCATTGAGGATCTCACTGAGCAGAATGTATCGATATGCTGAACCTTGATATGTGTTGTTTACGTTGAGTGGTACAATGGACTCTTTTAGACGGGCCCGTCTCAGACGTTCACCGTGTTGCACCTGTCGTCAAGACCAGAATGAAATGTGAGAAAATTAGAGTAGTGGAGTGAGATTTAAATCCTGCTCTCGTTCTGATCTCCACTCTCAGATTATAATAATACCAATAATACATTTGATTTACACTTTTCATTTGAGTAAACAAAACTCAAAGACAACAAAATAAAAGCAGTGACCGTTTTGGAAAGTCCACAAATCCCAACGTTGTTAGACGACCAGAATCAGAATCCCTTTATGCGTCCCACGAAGGAGACATTTACGTGGATGCAGAAAAGTATAGATGGAGACGGAGAACAGAACACTATTATATAAAAAGGCGTGCACAAAGTATTCAAAATAAAATGAATATTACAATTTACAGAAGTCCACATTCAAGTAGGGAGGAAGTAGCAGCAGTACTTATAAAATAAAATTCGTGTAACGTTGTAGAATGAAGTGGTAAAATTATGAATGCACATGTGGGGGAAACTTCTGATGCAGAGGCAGGACTCGGAGAGACACGAGGAGAGCTGGAGCTTTGATGGCAAACACTGACGGTTTATTTGGAGCTTCGGCCGGAGAATTCACACGACGTGTTGCGTCCGACCACACGGTTGAGATGCCACAATCAATTCTGAAGAGCCGTCCTGCAGCTCCAGGTTTTAACTATCAGAGTGTGATAATCTACATTCTTCATCAGCGAGACTAAACAAATATGGACCCTGAATCTATAGGGCTGTCGTCCACAGGAAAGAATGTGCGCCAGGGAGCCTTCGTCCCTGAACAGTAAACTATCTCATGGCGGCTGGAGCTCGGTCACAGACTGGCCACAACAATGCGCCCAAGCTGCCCCTCCTTAAGAGAGATAGCAGCGATACCCCAGGCCGTAGACCGATGTCGTGGGAAAGAGACAGTGAGAGGAGAAAATTATGAACTGGGTCGAAGGTTGAATACCTAAGCAAATTATTCCCCAACAGACTTACGTAAAGATTCCTGTTGCAGTAACTAGGAGTAACAGATAGCAGTGATAATACTAGAACCACCCTGACCCGTACACACTTTCTCCAAATGTAAAACATGTATGTTTAGTGTTTCAGTTTTGTTGTTGTAACACCTTGCTTTGGTGACGCTATGTTTAAGATGTGGTCATGCCAATAAAGCTCCTTTGTTGTGTACAGCATTTAAAGATTCAAAGGTTTTATTGTCATATGCACAAAGCTACGGTGTATACATGGCAATGACATTCTTCTGACCTGAGCTCCTCCAACAATGCAACATAGGGCTGCTCGATTAATCGTATTTTAATCGCGATTACGATTATGGCTTGCAACGATTACGAAAAAACCGTAATCGAAATAAAACGATTATTTTTTCAGTTGAGTTATTCTTAAAGGTCAGGGTAACTGTTAAAAACATACTTTTCAAACAAACGTTTCTCCAATAAATGGATGTTTCTGAATAATCGCATTTAATAATCGCAATTACAATTATTGACCCAAATAATCGAGATTAAGATTGTTGCCCTAATCGAGCAGTCCTAATGCAACATATATAATAAAATACAAAATAAAAAGTACTGCAAAAAGTCTGCATACATGTCAATAGAATATGATATGTACAAGACCAGAATATGAAATTAAATAATGTAAATTAGGACGTGGATAACGATTTATATGAATGAGTATATTGCAAGATGACAGGAATGTTTATCTTACTCCATCCTGAACCTGCTTTCGCTGTATTTCACTCAGAGTCGGACGCTTTTGTCTCGTTCAGAACCAAATCTGTTAAAAGAAATCCAGCGAGTCCACCGAGGGACAGGAAGGAAGACATCCTGTGCTCCTGGTTGTTCACTGCTCGGGGTTAGTTAGGGGTGTCTCAGCTCCAGAGGTCTGAGGCGTGACGTCGTGCCGTCTGGTTATCATTGAGATGTTGGGGTATCTACCCCCGTTAGAGATGTGGGCTTGGGGAGATCACGTAATCAGGAATTACATTGAAGTAATCAGATTACTAGCAGGATTACAGTGTTATAATACGTTTCGAAGTAAAGATGGATATATTATAGGGAGACGTACTGAATGGATTTTATTTAATGGGTGTCTTTTTTTACCTGATTTATTACACAAAAAATCAGTCTGTGCTTTTGATTCATGCATTACGTTTAAACAGCTTTTATTTACTATTACCCTCACTATATTTTTTATTTGAAAATATGTTATGATATGAAAGTAAAAATCATCTTATTGTTATATATGTTCTCTCGTTGCATTTGATATCGAGGTGATCCAAAAATAAAAGAAAGTAATCAGGTTACTTATACATTTGATACTCAGATTGGGTTACAGTTGTTTGACATGTAACCAGTTATTGTGTAACCCTGTATTTGTCAACTTCATATACTGGTTTCAGAATGCAAGCTATTCTGATAGAAACCAGGAGGCTAAAAAGCACGTAAATATCAAGTAAAGAAAACAACATGATGATAAATGGATTCTTTAAAAACTGATATTCGAGTCGACGTCTGAAACCAGTAAAGCAGTGGGTGATGTTCGTGTTTCACTGGGTTCTTCCTAACCTACAGACACATTCTGTACGGAAAGTGGTGCAAAATACATGTGTGTACATACAGCAGTGTATCGTGCAAAATATCGACATTTTAATTCATGCGTTTAACCCTCATTAAGGAAAACACACACTCACTAACAGCGTTGTAGTGTTTTTTTTAATACTTTATTTAGACTTTTTCCTTTAGTTACAATAAAGCAAAGACGTACACAATATACAGTTATACCCGAAACCAGCGTACAAGAGGGTTAGGGTTAGGGTTAGTCTAACAAACTACCCTAACCCTAACCCTAACCCTAAAAAAAGTCATAAAGCTGGGTATCACATTGACAATTCCTGAGACAAGTCTAAAGCTGCCGGTCGACAGCATCGTAGACATAAACAAAAAGGCCAAGGGTAACCCACTACCAACAAATAAAAAAATCTTAATCCACCACTAAAAGAAACCCTGGAACCGTGGAGAGAAATATTCGGGACCAGACTTCTTGTTTTCGAGGGAAATAGGAATAAAATGTAGTTTATTTAACTATAAATTCATCCTGTTCACAATACAACGGGATTGAAGTGGTTTCTTTGAAAGTTAGATTTGTGAATAAAGGAGTGTGGCTGCGTTCATTCATGAATCAGCCTCCGCTAACAGGACGGTTCTAGTCCCACTACGGGAGGCTGTTTGTGGTTTGGTGCAGCCTTGGGCTTCCTAACATGGTGTTCCTGTGGCTGATTAGAGCCAGGTGTCTACTCTACAAAATGAGGCTATTGAGGGCAGCCCGCTCTGCAGAGGACCAGCTGCTGCAATCTCAAATAATCTTGTGGGAAGGCTCGTCGTAAAGCTAAACATGCCCTTGGTGAAATGAGACTCTTTAGAGGACAAATTGTGCTGCTGTTGCTCATTTGGAAAATGAAATCTAGCACTGCAATTATTTTATGTTGTTGTTGGCGCTAATTATAAATCATAGAAGCGGCTGAAGAGGCAGTGTGTGCTGACTCATTGCTGAGCAGCACACACTGCATGGTTGTACTCGGTGCGGTTCAAAAGCGATATCATTCCCAGCTGTGCATGAAATCAGTTCACTTTTGTCATGGAAACATGAAGAAGGGAGAAATACAATACGTGTTTGAGCAACACTGTTTCCACCAGCAGCTACAGTAACAGCAGCTACTCTCTTCTCAACATCCCTGTTCGTTCTTTAAACTCTTTAACAATTAGTTTTCCTTTCCGTGACGTTGGAGAGACGATGGAGGCATGAGCAGCTGAGTCAAATAAAGAGGTCTCTGCATCCTGTCGCCGCGCCGCCGTGCTGCCGCTTCAAAGAGCCTCCTCTCGGGACGTATTATCAAGTTAAAGCTAGACGTATTTCTCGGCCCAAAAAGTGTGTGGGTTTCTTTTCGAGTCGGACACTACTTTGAACTTGTTTGGCACATGACGCCGGCGCTCTGATGGGAGTATGCTTGTGTGTGTTTTCTTTTTCGGGTTTCACATTCCCTTATCCCCACAAGTAAATAGCCCCCAGCTTTTTGCCAGGAAGTTCCAAAACCTATCGATTGTATCTGGTGCCAAGAGACACATTGGGAAAGTCAGGGCTGTAACTCTGTACACTCGGAGCACAGTACATGTACTGAGGGAGGATGTGATAGTTTAAATGCACCGTTCCCCTTCACAGGTGTTGAAACACTAGAGAACGGTACTGCCAGACTTAAAATGTACAACAAGCAAACAAGACGTTTGAACACTGTAGGGCTGAGCACTTTCTTCAGTGAAAACTTGTTTAGGGCTGCTAGTTTTGTAGTTAAAGTGCTGCAGATAAGTTAATAGGGTAAGCTTTCAAAAGTGTATACAAGTACTACAACTCCTTAGACGTTACTGTGTACCCACACACCCATTTTTTATCAGGAATATTGTGGATAGAGACATTTATTTTGTAGCTTTTCATTTCTCAATGCCACATATTTTAACCGTTTCCATTGAATTCGTCCCGTTTCCCGTCCGCAGGTCTTCATGGTGAACAGCAGGGTGGAAGCGCCCACAGTGGCAGTGATGGGCGGAGGCGGGGGGGCGGTGGGGAGGATGTGTGCAGGATGTGGAGGACGCATCGTGGACCGCTTCCTGCTCTTCTCCATGGAGCGATACTGGCACACACGCTGCCTGAAGTGCTCCTGCTGCCACGCTCAGCTGGGGGAGTACAGCAGCACCTGCTACAGCAAGGGGGGCATGATCCTCTGCAAGAACGACTACATCAGGTGAGGAGAGGGGGCAAGAGTACACATCCTCTACTCACGTAGAAGTACACATACTCGTGTTTAAAAATACTCTGGTGAAAGTACTGACTAAACTTCTTTACTCAAGTCAAAGTAAAGAGGCTTTGAAGTGTACTTCAGTAAAAAGTACCCATAGCTAGCAGCTGCTTTAAAGAGTACCTGACCTCCCTTTATATTAATAGAACAATAATGTCATTGTTAGCTAATGAATGTTTCCATGGTGACCAACGGCAACATGACAACGTTTCATTGGTCCCTCTTCTTTAGAGAAGACCAGGAAGTGATGGATACACGGATCGTGTTCCAAATCAATAGGCACGCAGTGACTCTAAAGAATAACGATCACGCACCAAACACACATTCAGACTAAAGGAACCAGCTGTTTGGAACATGAGAGCCGTAGAAAGTACAAGTATTTGAGTTCAACATGTAAGAAGTAGAAAGTACAGGTATTTGAGTTCAACATGTAAGAAGTAGAAAGTACTGGTATTTGAGTTCAACATGTAGAGACGTAGAAAGTACAGGTATTTGAGTTCAACATGTAAGAAGTAGAAAGTACAGGTATTTGAGTTCAACATGTAAGAAGTAGAAAGTACAGGTATTTGAGTTCAACATGTGAGAAGTAGAAAGTACAGGTATTTGGGTTCAACATGTGAGAAGTAGAAAGTACAGGTATTTGAGTTCAACATGTAAGAAGTAGAAAGTACAGGTATTTGAGTTCAACATGTGAGAAGTAGAAAGTACAGGTATTTGAGTTCAACATGTGAGAAGTAGAAAGTACAGGTATTTGTGTTCAACATGTTAGAAGTAGAAAGTACAGGTATTTGAGTTCAAAATGTAAGAAGTAAAAGTAAAAAGTAGTGGAGTAAAGTACTGATACCAGAAAAATGTACTTAAGTACAGTAACACAGTATTTGTACTCCACTACTTCCCACCTCTGCAGGTCAGTCTGCTGCAGCTTGTTGCCATCTGGTGCCAAGAGACACATTGGGAAAGTCAGGGCTGTAACTCTCTGTACACTCGGAGCACAGTACATGTACTGAGGGAGGATGTGATAGTTTAAATGAACCGTTCCCCTTCACACAGGTGTTAAAACACTAGAGAACGGTACTGCCAGACACGACATGGGGTTCTGAAAATGTATTTTATTCATGTGAATCAATAAACAAACAGCAAATCAATAAAACAAACAAGACGTTTGAACATTATAGGGCTGAGAACTGTCTCCTCGAGCTTTGTGCTTTTCTTCGGTGAAAACATGTTGGGGCTGCTAGTTTTTGTAAAAGTGCATACAAGTACTAAAATGTTAGTACTGCTGCTCCGGAGAAGAGCATCACATTGTCTTCATGTCCAACAAGTTGCCTTCCTATTGATGGATGTTTATACACTCACATTTAAGAAGCGAGAACAGCTTAGGTCCTTTCAGCCTGAATTAATACATTCTTCTTCTGTGGTTTTCAGCGTTACCCACAGAGAGCCTTTCCATTGGTCAAACTGGCCAAACAGACCATTGCATACATTGGCCATAACGAGCTAGGCTAAAAAATGCCAGTTTATGAATGCCTTAAGATTGCTCTCCTCTCAAGTCACTCGCTGCGCTCCAACCTGAGTCTTCCTGTGCTTTAATCTGTGGTGTGTTCATTGTGAATGGCTTCTTTGAATTGCTTAATAGCATATGTTGGGGTTCTGGTATATGAGCAAGTCTGGTAATTAACAATATTAATGATCATTGATATTAATAGAGCCATTAATAACCATACAATCATAACTAGGGGTCTATAATAACTGACCCTAAGTGTAAAGAGTTTAGCACACGTCAGAGACATACAGGAAATTAAAACCCATGACCGAGTTGACAGGAATCCCACAAATGTTAATAAGCAGTTTTGCATACTTGGTTCTCTGAATTTCTGGCTAAGTGGAGTAAAACTTGTCAAATATTTGTGTTTGTGTATTTGGTGTAGCTATTTCTAGCTGTGTGCTGAGCCAGTCGAGGGCTTTAAGTTGTTGACCTGCCACTTAGCATCTGTTTATGTAGCCCTGTGTCATGTGTGGACAGGATTATAGTGATAGCTGTAGCTGATAATTAAAAGGAAACCTGAGTATAGCGCTCTTAGGCCATGTTTACACGGATACGAAAACGAACCTTAGTCGATATCGAAAAAGTCTTCCGTCCACACGGTATCGGCTCAAGAAACGTGTCTGTCCACACGAGACCGCTGGAGACGCCGTAGTGCATATGCCGGGCCTGTAAGTGGCGCTGTACTTCCGCCACAAAATACACCAAAAGCAGCGAAGGAGAACCCCCGAGCATGGTTGCCATGGTTGCAACATGTAGTTCTCCATGTCCACTTGTTGCTGATGGTTGTGGTAGAGGAGCTGTAGATGTTGCACTAACATCTGTAGCATGGTCAGTAGCAGACAGTAGCGACTGACCATGCTACGGCGGTGAGCAGGAGAGGCGGGGCTATGGCGTCGTCGTTATCAGGAAATTATCATATAGGACGTACACGCGGACCCGTTTGGCCCCCCACATCTACCCACCTTGGGAGCCGTTAACCCTTTGAGGGCTCCGTTTCCGCTGTTCCGTTACGGCCTCGTGTGGACGACAGAGAACTATAGCGGATACAACCCGTTCTGTCTCCGTGTAAACGTGGCCTCATTGCCGGTTTAAAACATTTGACGCTGGTATTAGAGATGCAGAAGACGTATAGCAGCTTGAGTGAGACCCAATGTCAGTAAAGCTGTAACTGAGCCTTAAGAGGGGTGTGTGTGTGTGTGTGTGTGCGTGTGTGTGTGTGCGTGTGTGTGTGTGTGTGTGTGTGTGAGTGTCTGGTGGGTTCATTAAGGAGAACAGGAATCCTCTCAGGCACTCTCATTAAATGACTGTTGGATTAAGATAACACATTCATTACTCGGTGCACTCACTGAGGGATGGAGGCAGAGAGCATCAGTTTCACCGGAGCTGTAGCCATGACTTCCACCTGCTGGAGTTCAGGTGCTGTCATGGTTACAAGAGGTCACCTAATGTACAACATCCTCTTCTCCATGTCTCTTCTACATCAACATGTGTCCCCTCTTCTCCATGTCTCTTCTACATCAACTTGTGTCCCCTCTTCTTCATGTCTCTTCTACATCAACATGTGTCCCCTCTTCTCCATGTCTCTTCTACATCAACATGTGTCCCCTCTTCTCCATGTCTCTTCTACATCAACATGTGTCCCCTCTTCTTCATGTCTCTTCTACATCAACATGTGTCCCCTCTTCCTCATGTCTCTTCTACATCAACATGTGTCCCCTCTTCTTCATGTCTCTTCTACATCAACATGTGTCCCCTCTTCCTCATGTCTCTTCTACATCAACATGTGTCCCCTCTTCTCATGTCTCTTCTACATCAACATGTGTCCCCTCTTCTTCATGTCTCTTCTCTAGAGCACCATTGAGTTCTTTTTAACCAAATGTCTCTCAGAGGGGCGTGGGGGAGGGGCTCCTTATCTTCATCTAAGTCACAGACAGGGAATCAGCACTTTGGAAACAGGGCTGAAACAGACTCAAACTCAAGGCCCGGGGGCCAAATCTGGCCCGCGACTTCATTTTATGTGGCCCCGCAAGAGCTCCCAATATAATAAGTTTATTATACGGTTACGTGCCACTTTACAGAAGTGCGTTGCCCATAAACTACATGTCCCACAATGCATCTCGTTTTGTGACATGCGCACTCAAGAGACTTGCAATTATTTGCCCTGGACTTCTGCTTTCAGACGAAGTTAATTACGAAGTTATTACCATATCCGATAATAATCCAATTCAGAGGCAATAATGTAATATAATACATTATTTGATATATTTTATATATTTATATATGTGTAAATTATATAGTTACAACCGGCCCTTTGAGTGCAACCATAATGCTAATGTGTCCCACGATGAAACTGGATCTCACCTGCAACCCAACGGGCTAAGGCCGACAAGAATGTCTGAGCTGTTCTTCGTACGAACTCTAGTAACACTCGAGAGTTCAGACGAAGGACACGGGCTTTGAGTCGTGTTGCTCACAGGAACACCTGCGTCCTCAGGTGACGCAGGACGACATGGTGACGCTGTGGGCCTCGGGCTGTGATAATGCTGTCTGCATCAAGTGTTGAACTTTTAAATCTTGCTGTGAATTATACGCTAAATATCAGATGGCCTTTTTGTAAAGTTCTTCTTGCTAATTAGAGACAATGCCAGCTCTTGAAATGTCACACGGCCAAACCTCTGTCTCATCCAGCTCCGAGAGATCTGTGTGAAGGGCAGTTTGGTTTCCTGTTGTTTGCAACTGGGCAATTTAAAGTTTAAAGTGATACGAAATAAATACTCATCGTAGACTTGGAAGATTGCTCCTTTGCAAAGAACAGCATCTAGTTCGATTGACCTCCTGTCTCTGATTAGATTAAACTTTATCGTCATTGCACGAAGGACAACGAAATGCGTCCCAAGAAGTGAAACGTCCCCGAGCGTGAGGCGCCGTGGGTTTGAGCCCTGTGACACGGAAAGGGGAGTGTGGTGGTGGGCTTGTTCTTACTTACACAACACCCACCAACCACAAAGGATCCCTCTCAAAGTGCTTCCTTTGGAGTGTGTCGATGTGCTGAGGGTGAAGTGGTGTTGATGCAGCAGCCATTGAACTAACAGACTCGCGTGTGTTCTCCTCAGAACGGTTACTGGATGTGTGTTTTGTAAATTGTGTAATTTTTATTATAATTGTTTTATCTTTAATATTGTTGTATGCATGTCTCTTAGGTAACATTAAAGGGGACCTATCAGGCAGAATGCACTTTGTGATGTCTTCTCTACATCACTATGTGTCCCCGGTGCGTCGGGGGACTCACGCAGCGTCAGGAAATAAACCCCTCTCTCTTTTCCTCCGTACCCAAATCTCTAAAAACGGGGAACAACGGAGCTGATCCAGATTTGCGTCCGATATGACGTAACATCTGAAATGTGGACCCACGGGCCAATCAGAAACGTTGCTATCAGAAACAATGCCCGACTGTTTTGGACGTAATATGGTCGGTGTTTACATTAGCATCGCTAGCACTCAGAGCTAACCTGTGCTGGAGAGCATGTGTGTGAAGAAGCAGGAAGTAGAAAGGAACTCACCTTGTGGTTTAACCGGCAAGAGAGAAAGCCTTTGAGCTCCAGACTGTTTCAGATCCTTGATCATCCATGATATGGCGTTTCATCACGGCAGCATTTAGTTTAGACGGTAGCTGCCGGGTCCCGCATGAGCTCAGACCCCTCCCCTTTAAAGCTTTATCCCCAAATCAGCACTTTTGAAACAGGAAGTGAAATTAGAGGGATATGAGGCATGGCTAGAATGGTCTGTTTGGTATTTTGAGCAAAACACTTCATCGACATGTTTTGTATATGTTTTGTATATATCTGAGTCCTATGATATTGCCTAGAAATAGCATGATAGGTGACTTGTAAGCTGTCTTTGGCTCTTTTCTGCTCTAACAATGTAAATGTCCCCTCTGTCGGGACTAATAAAGGTATTGTGGTTCTGTTCTGTTCTGCTTACAGGCTGTTTGGACACAGTGGCGCCTGCAGTTCTTGTGGACAGTCGATTCCCGCCAGTGAGATGGTGATGAGAGCACAAGGCAATGTTTACCACCTTAAGGTGAGTGTCACTAAAGCATGACCATAAACATACAACTGTTATTATTGGATTTGATTTATTTAGAACGTGTAAAACAATAATACAAAAAAATTATTAAAATAATGAAATGAGCGTTATGATACTGTACAAAGCCGTATCAAATTGATAAACAAAAATAGTATTGACTTACAAATTATATATAAACAAATGATCTTCATAATTACACATTCTAAAATTATTATTGAATGTCTTGTATATTAATAGTTATCCACGCAATAAACCATATTTAATTTAGTCTTAATGTACATTATTTAATTTCATATTCTGTTATTGTACATATCATATTCTATTGACATGTATATAGACTTTTTGCACTACTTTTTATTTTTGTATTTTATTATAATAATAATAATAATAATAATACATTTTATTTTTAGGCGCCTTTCATGACACCCAAAGACACCGTACGATTTGTTAAAAATAAATAAATAAAATAAACGCTAATAGGCAACAGAACATGATAAAACACACAAACAGGAAATCATGGAGGAGACAAGTGGACACAAATGGGACATATAATGGGGGGCACTGCAGTGAGTAAGCAGATTTGAACAGGTGGGTTTTTAATTGGGATTTGAATTGTATTTTATTATATATGTTGCATTGTTGGAGGAGCTCAGGTCAGAAGAATTTCATTGCCTTTTCTACACTGCAGCTTTGTGCGTATGACGATACAACCTTTGAATTGGCTTTGATAAACCCTGTTGTGTAATAGAAGCTTCGACTGAAGAACCAAGCGAGTCTTGTCCAAACTGAACGTGTTTACTTTGTATTAATATCATTAGTTACCAACAAGAAGACAGGGAAAATGCACTTGACATACTCGTATTAATTTCAAAATCATAACAGGAAACAGAATGAGCAGGACACACACTTGCACTTCAAAATAAAAGCATTTCCTGTCAAACATTTCGCCCGTCGCTTTTATCCAGAAGCAAATAAACAAATGATTTGTCCTGCTTTGAACAAACCCTGATCCTCCGTGTGTCCCCAGTGCTTCACCTGTGCGACCTGTAGGAACCGCCTGGTGCCCGGCGACCGTTTCCACTACGTTAACGGGACGATCTTCTGTGAACACGACCGGCCGGGGGGGGGTCTGCTCAGCGGGCACCCTCCCCCTCTGCAGAACAACAGCATGCTGTCGGACCAGAAGGTGAGAGGACATCATACTAACTAACATTTCTTTGTGTGTGTGTGTGTGTTTGTGTGTGTGTGTGTGTGTGTGTGTGTGCGTGTGCGTGTGTGTGCGTGTGCGCGTGCGTGGCAATCCCAAATGGAAGAACTGAGGCAAGGCAAGTTTATTTATATAGCACCTTTCAGCACCAGGCAATTCAAGGTGCTTTACAAAAATGAAAGACATTCAGACAAAGGCATTTAAAATCAGTCATTCAAAAGAAAAGCTAATAAAATAAACATTAAAAGTGACAGTGCAGTCTAAGATATGAATAGTTCAATTATTTCGGTTCTTGATTTTTAATTTATTCTCAGAACCTCTCTTTGGAAATCCGAACATTTCCGTCCCGATTGTTAATTTAGACTGATTGTTTTCACCATGTTATGCTCGCATGACATCCACAACCGGACCCTCAGGAGGGTGTACTAGCCCCCTACCCTGCTTTGCGTTCCATAACAAAGTCTTTCAGTGTTACCTGAACACCCCGTGTTACCAAAACACTATTTTCCACCCGTCGGTGCTGTGATACTTGTTCCTCAGTACAACTCACCCAAAAACTGATCGTAAACCCTGGCTACGACGGATATCCCAAATATCATGTTTTGCTCGCATGACATCCGCAAGCAGTGTAACATTAGGTGTATTACAGGTTTAATAATGGTGTAACATGGGTATAATATGGGTGTAATCACAGTTTGACATGGGTATAATATGGGTGTAATCACAGTTTGACATGGGTATAATATGGGTGTAATCACAGTTTGACATGGGTGTAATATGGGTGTAATCACAGTTTGACATGGGTTTAATATGGGTGTAATCACAGTTTGACATGGGTGTAATACGGGTGTATTACAGGTGTAATAATGGTGTAACATGGTTTTCATAGCGGTGTATTAATGTGTAATAGCAGTGTTATATCGGTGGAATGTAGAAAATAACAATCAATTAACTCCAAAACATTTATTTGTGATTGCCAAGTTGAGGCCTAATTGCACCCGGGTTGACAATTGTAACAATTAATTACAGTATGGCACTTCCTGCCTTTAAAATCAACGTTGAACAAAAATTGAACAAAAATCAGCAAATCAGCAAATTATTATGCATTTCTATTCATTACATTAAACTGTATTTGGCATATTATCAAAAGCAACCCACATAGATTTCAGTAACGTCGACATGCCTATGGGAGGAATCCCCTTCGCCACAGCCGCCCGTGTAATACTATTATACGACTATAAGTTAAGGCACAACTAAAGGAAAGGATCCCATATTGAATCAGAGGTCAAACATGTAGGAAATAACAGGACGTAAATTCCCTTACTGCACGACATGTGACTGACTACAACCTCTCCTCTCCGCGGTTCACAGGTCTGCTGAGGATCAGGAGGAACAACCAAATGTGTGCCTTCTCCCCGACCTTCATCCTTTGTCTCTCCTTCACCTCCTTCCTCTACCTGTCCTCCAGTCTGATGGACTGTCTCGCTACAGTCTGGATGAAGCCGTACTCATTTAGATTTCAACATACCAAACAGACACTGGTCTCCTCTGAGGACCGTGAGCAGAGAAATCTGGACAAAGTGCACGAGGACGAGGACGCTGAGGATGGATGGAATTTATGTAGACTGTTGTCTATTGTGAACTGTGGAAATATAACTGATAAGAAGTGGCATGGCTAACGAGCAAAAAGGAGGACTGCCGTGCAATTATCCAATTTGGAAATCCAGCGTAATCATTCACGTGTACCCGCTAACCAATCACAGTGGAGGAGAGACGACTGGCAGCACTGGGTATATTTCAGAAGGTGAATATACCTCCAACACCACAAACCACACACCCTTAATTAAGTTTCTTTTGATGTGAAGAAAAGAAAGTATGGATCTGGTGATTCCAGCTGCTGGATGTTTCCCTGCAGACTCTGAGCGACAGGTGAAGAGGACAAACATCTGTATAGATACCTTCAACATGTCTCTGTTTGATTGTCTTTCAAATATTAAACCAACAGGATAATATTCAGATTTGTTGACGGATGATATTCGCCATGTTGTGGTTCCCGTCTCGGACAGAAGCAGCTTGATGTGTCCCGTCACAGTTTGTGTACTAAACTCGTATTAAAGTCAATATTTCGGTAAATTAGGACCATTCGTTTTTTCCCAGTTTGATTGTGAGAAACCTTGAGCGAAGTAGGCGATTCATCCCGATGAGTTACACTCTGCCGTCTCCCTGCTTGCCCTATGCTAACTGGAAAAGAGATCAAATAATGAATTCCTCATACAATTAATACAGTTTAATGCATTGTAATGAATATTAACGCGTAATAATTTGCATTTTCTGAAGCTGATTTGCTGTTTTTTCAAATGTTGTTCAATTTTTGCTCAACATTTGGACCAAACCTGATTTTCTATCTCAGTACGTAAGTATAATTTAAGTCGAAGTCGTGGGCAATGGCTTATTAATGTGTTGTATTGAGCCATAAGTGAAGGCCCGTCTAAAGAATCCCGAAATGAGAAATGGCGACAGTTTAAGAGTCTAACTCCACAATTCACTTCTTTATCGTCGTCTTTTCAGACACTTAACTTTCTCCAGACTAACACACGGTTCATTTGTGAATCAGAGCTACTTATTTTGGTGTAGGAAACTAAACGACAAAAAATAATCCTGTTTTGGTTACAATATGTTTGTTTGTTGCGTGACTTAAGTTTAAGGTTTTAATGATGACGTTTTTATGCAGAAGAACAAAAGTATTGCTTTTCCCAAAAAGAAATATTATGGTTGTGAATTATTTTACTAACTTTTGTCCCTTCGGCTAACTCTGAGGTTAGCCATGATGCTAACTGGGAATCTACACCCAGTGTCCATGAAATATGCAAGTTGTGTATGGAATAATAACATAATATGAATTACACCTTTACGTTACCTACGTCTTGCAATTTAGGGATGCTACAAAATTGACCACACAAGTGAACGGTTTGGTTTTGGTCAAATGTTTGGTACGTGATCAGTGGTTTCCTGGGTCCATCCTGGGTCCATCTCCTCATGTGGCGCATGAAGCCAACATGGCCTGAATCTCTATGAGAAATACCTGCATCTTCCAAGGATCTTCTGGCCATCTTCCTCGAGGCCCAGAGAGCACCTCTCAATGTAGCATGCCACAAGCTCTTTAAAACAAGGTCTCTGACAGTTGGGATTCTCACTTGCATTTTCATGTTTGACATCTCCCAAAAGGCATATGGAGAGGCGAAGTCCCGCCCATCTAGTTCCGACCCATGGGACCTTATTTCTGAAAAAGTATGTATTGAAGTCGATGGAGAGAGAAAACGTATCTTTCCATCCCGTTTGAATTGTGCCACGAATTACACACATGATGTTTGTCAATCTTAAAAAATCATTTCCATGTCAAAAAAGTCAGTTTGTCGTAAAACTGTTGAAATATAAGACTATGTTAAAAATAGGCAACTAGAAAGACTACAAATCCCAGAGTCCCGGTCCCGCATGCTGGCTCTCTAAAGCAGCATTGATGTTTTCTTTACATGCCAAATGTTTATTGTGGTATCAAGTTTTTGTGAAGGAAGATTAAGAAGATATGTTAAAGTGTCCTTGTGGTGTATTTTCATGTTGCAATCAAGTGTGTGGATCCATGCTAATTCCTCTTGAAAGAACTCGTGATCATTTAGCCATGTACCTTTATTTTCTGTCATGTGATGAGTGTGTTACAGTAGAGTGTGTATCAACAACAAGTTACAGGTAGCCGATGCAGGCTGAGGAGTAAGTAAGAGATGCTTGTGGATCTCAGACAAACATGGCTGATTACCCACAGGAATGGGATTTCAAAGGCCTGAGTCGAAGCCATTACAGAAGCAATTAAAGTGGGATGCGCTGGAGGCCTGCATGGGTTTAGCTGCATTGCTGCTGCAGCCTAATGAGGCCTAATCTGGTGAGCTGGTCTAATTAAAAGGAGGGAGTTTTCCTGTGGGCTCCAGGCAGCAGCAGCAGCAGCAGTGTGTGCTCTGCTGTCAGAGGGGAAACAGCAAGTCAGAAAGTGTTGTTTTGAACCATGAAACGTTTCTGATTCCTCCCTCCTCTGTCCGTCCCAATTAAAATATTTAACTTGACATTTTAAACATCTCTTTTAGTCTGTGATCTTTTTTTCAGGGTCCGTCCTGATTGCTTTTTGGCACGGAATACGCCTTTTTAAATTAGCGTTATTTGTATGCGTACATTTGGCTTGGAAAGTACACGACGATCTTTTTCATGCTAATTTAGGATCGCTCTTTTTTCCCTCATACTGTGTGGCTTTTCAACACAGCGAAATTAGCGGGTGTTTTGAAGCAGGCCGAACGGGCAGAGGCACACACGAGTAGCCAGCTGTGACTCTTCAAATTAACGGCCGCAGGATTCAGCAGCTCCTCCTCTCACATGGTAAGTCCAATTAGCGTCACATTCACAGAAACAATGAGGCTTTTAATGGGAGCGTTTCAAAGTGCTCTCAACACAGCAGAGCAACACATTCCTCTGGCTTCTCAGTCAGAAATCCCAAACTCAGTCACACAAGTTTCTCATTCTCTCTGTTTGTGTGTTGGGGGCCGTTGCTGTAGATCACCACGAAGATTGAAGTGTGCGCATGATGGATACAAAGTAAAATACAGCTGCTAATAACACACTTAGCTTATGTTTTGAGTGCTGAAGATTGAAATGGGAGTTATATTGCAGTTAAAGGTGGGGTAGGTAAGTTTCAGAAACCGGCTCGAGATACACTTTTTGTTATATTCCATGGAATGCTTTTAACATCCCGATAGCAATGAATATCTGAAGTGCTTTGACAACAAATCCATAAAAAAATGTCATCTGTAGAATCCGTAATACTGTAAAAAGTACAACCAATTCGTTTAGCCGTGAGCCTTCCATCGGGACACAAACTTATCTCGTGCCCTCATTGGTCATGTGCGCGTTCGTGTGTTGGGGGAGGGGCTCTGAGAGGAAGTGGCAGATTTTCTCCGGTTGTGTATTTTCAAATTCTAGCGATCTCGAGCCGGTTTCTCAAACTTACCTACCCCACCTTTAAAGTTAAAATATTAAAATGATAAAAGTGTTAGAGACTAGATTCTAGTCTCTCACTTTTATCATTTTAATACGTTTAAAGGAACAAGCTGATATGATATATACAAACACATATGTGTCCCCTGCATTAGAGATGGGAAAGAAATCAGTGAGAAATGATCACAGCGACACACAAGAGTTCATACAGCACTTATTGGAGACACACAAACAATAAGCATCCTCAAAATAACAGAAACAGAAAGCTAATATGTGAAGATCGATGATTTAAACATACAAGTGAAACTGAGTTAGCAGCAGAAAGAAATCTACATGCATAAAATATATACAATCAAACTAAAGTAATTTCACAATGTCTGAAACTGAGCCTTAAAAATCTGGCCCCATGAGTTATAACAATACACCATCCCATATTAATGGCACCTGGAAACAGATATGTGCGTGAGAATGGAGAGCCCATGCCAAAAGCTTACGAACAATAGTAACGTTTAGAGTCAATACTCAATATTCACCGAATGTTCCTCACGTCAGCTGATAAACGCCCTCACTGTGGTTCCCAAATGGGGGTAAAGGGTATCCCTGGTATTTGAGAAGGATTGCAGGGGGTACGTAGAAAGATTAGGGATTGCAATATTTTTTAATACATGTTCATTAGCCCGGTGTCCCGCCCCCAGAACTGTCAAAGCTCAAACGGTGGGGTAGTTTGAGAAACCGGCTCGAGATCGCTAGAAATTGAAAATACACAACCGGAGAAAATCTGCCACTTCCTCACAGAGCCCCTCCTCCAACACACGAACGCGCACATGACCAATGAGGGCACGAGATAAGTTTGTGTCCCCCGATGGAAGGCTGACAGGCAGGTAGGCCATCGGTTATCGGTTATTACGGCTTTTACAGATGACATTTTTTTATGGATTTTTTGTCAAAGCACTTCAGATATTCATTGCTATCGGGATGTTGAGAGCATTCCATGGAATATAACAAAAAGTGTATCTCGAGCCGGTTTCTGAAACTTACCTACCCCACAAAGACACGCTCAAGTGTCTCATTAAGAGTCTTATCTAAAGATGTTGAAACTGCTAGAAGTGAGTCTTAATATTATTATTATGTTTCGCTGACAATAAGTGTAAATGCCAAGTTTAAATGCATTTGTATTAAGGGTGAGTTATACCAGGGGTTTTCCTCTCCGGAGCAGTTGGGTTCAACACGATAACAAAGGGTTTAACACAAGAAAACATGAATCATCCCAGATGGTTCTTTCGATAGCTCAAAGGGTACAAACGGTTGGGAACCGCATGTGCACAACCTAATCAGTGACTTCCTCCATTTGTGTGCCGGGTAGGAAGCACACTGTTTCAGAGCCTCTTCAAGTTGTGAGAGTGAACGGTGAAGCTGCAGCTGGTCAAACCAAAACAACGAGCTGAGAAATACAAAAACGTCCTGGAGCTGAGGGGACTGCAGAGTTGTCAGTATGAGCGAGACATAACAAGTCTCCGTTGGATCCATTTGAAATACCAATCTATCAATAACTTCAGTTCAAACATGAATTGCAGTTCGTTTCCATGAAGAATACAGTCATGTTATTGCAAACATAATGATATCATTCCCCATGTCCTGATACCTAAAGGATACTTTAGTTATTAAACCAAATTGAATTCACAAGTTGATTAAAAGCCAATCTCGGAGACTTAAATTGTATCTTAATGTAACCGAAGCTAATATAATCAGATAATAATTATAATTCCCAAATTAAACTTGAATTAATTGCTCCGAGATGTTGATATACACCTTTCATGCGAGGTGTTGGATGTGTACGTACGCATGAGGCCACATGTGAGTCATCCCCTCTGCAAACTTTTCCTTGCCTCACCTCGTGTCTTTGCAGTCTTGCTAATTGGTTCTTGAACTCGTCAAGCTAATTAATGAAATGCAGATGAGGCTTGATTGGTTTGAGTGTGGCATGCAACGTGCACCATGGAGGGAGATTGGGAGACCCCCTTCTTGCTTATCAAGATATGGAGATAATTGCAATTAAAGTAATTTGCATGTGCTAATGAATTTGTCTTTTGCTTTTCATTATCACAGACACGGAGTAAATAATTGATTTTCTATCAGCACTGCCAAACTGACTTTGTGTTGAAGTCGACAAACAAGAAACTGTCTCTATGATTCAAGGTGGCAAAGCAATTGTTCAGAACTGTTGATTAATTTAATGCGATCACAAAGACAAACTGTCCTCACCCCAGCTCACCCTCTGTCTCTCATCATGGGCGACTGTGGCTGTGAGGGAATGCGGACATTTTGAAACCAGAAGGTTGTTGGTTCGATCCCATTCCGGTCAGACAACATATCGTTCACTAGCAGGAACCACGCCACAACAATGTGACGTTTGTACGTTTATTGAAGTAACGTGTGAATGATAGGAGGGGGGTGAAGGGATGATCTAGGAGGACGAGCTGTGGTCCGTGCAGTGAGAGACTCAGAGTGGGGGTTCCGTCTCCGGCATGATCTGCGTGGGCTGATTACGGGCCCCCCAGACGGTACCTGGAATTAAGGTGTTAGTATACACAGTATATAAACATGCACCATTTAAATATGAATGGTGACGGGCTGAGGATGTGATGGATGTATCGCTCGATGTGAGTCGGAAGGGGAACTGTATGGGTAGAAATGGAGAGGGAGGGTGGGTTGAAAGGATGGAGACGAGCAGTGGCCGGAAGTTTTGCCGGATATAAATAGGGGTGGCCGTGGTTCGAGGCGGAGTTTTAGGCGTGGCCATTAAGATGATGGACTTTTATTAATCCCTTGTGGGGAAATTGTTTCTCTTCATTTGACCCATCCTAGTGTTAGGAGCAGTGTGCTGCCATTTTGAACGGCGCCCGGGGAGCAGTGTGGGGAACGGTGCCTTGCTCAGGGACACCTCGGTAGCACTTGGTCTTGCCGGGACTTGAACTGGCGACCTTCCAGTTGACCTGACGTCACGTTGTTGTTTACATCCGCGGCGCCATCTTGTAAACCATGTTCTCGAGATAATTGATAATATAAACAAGATCAGCGCAACAGTATCACCACATAATATCTTATCATATTATCACGTGAGACTGCAGTTATTTTGCTGAAATGTGAACATCTTTTAACTATGAAATGTTCCCTCGATGGATGGTCCTGGATTTATTGAGGTTTAAAGAAGTCTCTTCTCTTTTCTGTTACTCAAAAATAGAGTCTGAGGAACACATACGTTGCAGCTGATTCAATAAAAGATCTTAGCTACACCCCCCTCTAGTCACTATGATATGAAATGGATATGGAGGATGGGAGTTTAAACGGGGATTTTGATTGGGTGAGAAAGGGGGGGGGGTGGGGTAGTAATTTCATCCAATCAGAGTTCTTTGAATAATTAAACTGATCAACTTAATTAGCTCAATTAAGTTGATTTGACCACGGAACATTGCCATATGGCGCAAGGAAACAAAAGAGGGGGGAACTAATTAAAAGTAAAATAATGAGGATTTTAATTAACTGGTTCCCCAGACGTCAGCAAGCGGGATGTGGAGTTGTAATTAAAAAGTCCTGTAGTGCTGGCAACATTCTCTCCCTCTCTGTTTTAATAACGGCAAGGGCTCCATCCATCTAATTAAATCTGTAAATGAATTAGCAACATTGAGGGTCCCTGCTTGAGTTTACACCCCACCTCCCACAGCAATCCTTCCAGATAGTTCCCATCATTTTGTATTAATAGGAAGGAAAGGAAAGCAGGCTACATATTCCAGGCAATAGGCTTTGTGTTGTTAGCACCTCACCTGCTGAACGCATGGCCTCTCACTCACTCGTGTTTCCCCACAGGATTACGATGATGCCACGTCAAGAAAACTCACCTCTTGTTTTGAGGAGCCACTTCTGAATCAATGATGTGCTGTAATCTTTCCAACACTGTTTATCTGTCCGATTTAGGAATTAATTCATATTGAATGTTAGGATTGATATCTGGTAGCTTTTGTACTTTCATATACTTATCCATAAAACCTAGATGGACTGCTGTTCTCCCATTTAGGTAAGGTAAGTTTAACACATAATGACACGGTGAACCATCAGATCCTCCTTCGCATTCTCCAAGAACTTGGAGTTTCAGGCTCTGCACTTTCCCTCCTCACCTCATACCTCAAAGACCGTACCTACAGGGTAACTTGGAGAGAGTCCGAGTCCGACCCTTGTCAATTAACTACAGGGGTCCCTCAGGGCTCTGTTCTCGGGCCCCTCCTCTTCTCCCTTTACACAAATTCGCTCGGATCAGTCATTAGCCCGCATGGTTTTTCTACTTACAAGCATTGTGAACCTGGAAATGTTGAGTACCCCAAAGTGTAGGATAGAAATGTATAATACGGGTCCCCAGCACATAGAAACGGCCGGATGCTAGCTTGAATATGTTGGGCAATTTGCACAACTGGCATACGTTGCATTATTAGCATTGCAGACAATAGCTCCAGAATGGCTTGGCCGATTTGGACAATATTGGTGTGGTTCTTTTTCTGAAATGTTTAGGACCGAAAATGTATCAAAACAGCCCAATGGGAGGCCACTTTCCAGTTAAAACTGCAATTTGTTATCCTCTATATTCAGCATCCTCAATATCCTCCGAAACCTCTGCAAATGCAATGTTTTGTTTGTACTATTGTCCACAAAGGCTATAATGCCTATAATTAGCACAACCGATGCTAATGGTGAAAATTGCCCAACATATGCAGGTTAGCATTCGGCAGTTATGTGCTGGGGACCCTACTATACATTTCTATCATAACACTTGGGGTACTCAACATTTCGGGGTTCACTATATGCTGGCAGCTAATGAAGACAAGCAGAAGACGGCAGCTGTCCTTCATGCCGCCCTCACCTCTGTGAGTGCATCCGTCTTCAGTGTGTCCTCTGAATGTATTTCACTGAGTGTGTGACTCCCGCTCTCCTCCTCTGTGTGGTGGAGAGGTGCCAGAACGTTCCTCACTGAGCCCACCAGGAGTACAGGCTTTCATTAGCACTCTGTAATTAGGAACAGATGCAATTTGCAGCATGGCACTCAGCTCACACAGTGGCTCACACACACTCTAACCGTACACACACAATAACCCTACACCCTGCACACACACTAACCGTACACACACAATAACCCTACACCCTGCACACACACTAACCGTACACACACAATAACCCTACACTCTGCACACACACTAACCGTACACACACAATAACCCTACACCCTGCACACACACTAACCGTACACACACAATAACCCTACACCCTGCACACACACTAACCGTACACACACAATAACCCTACACCCTGCACACACACTAACCGTACACACACAATAATCCTACACTCTGCACACACAATAACCCTGCACACACTAACCCTACACACACACACTAACCCTGCACACACACTAACCCTGCACACACACTAACCCTACACACCCAGTAACCATACACACACACACTAACCCTGCACACACACTAACCGTACACACGCACTAACCCTACACAAATTCTAACCCTACACAAATTCTAACCCTACACACACACTAACCCTACACACACACACACACACACACACACACACACACACACACACACTAACCCTGCACACACGCTGACTTGGAGGTGTACAAATCAAGTGAAATGCAGATTTCGAAAACCAAAATCTGCATTAAGCAAGATATCAGAGTTTCTTAACCCACGCTAAGTTTTAGGCTGTTTCGCAGGAACAAAGATAACGTTACAATCCCTAACAATAAAATAACAAGACCCTTCAGCTGACATTTGATTTCAAGGTTCAAGATTCGAGGCTTTTGTTGGTCATAGGAACCAATAATTAATAACCAATAAACGATTTGGGAATGAATTCATATTGAATGTTAGGATTGATATCTGGTAGCTTTTGTACTTTCATATACTAATCCATAAAACCTAGATGGACTGCTGTTCTCCCATTTAGGTAAGGTAAGTTTAACACATAATGACATGGTGAACCATCAGATCCTTCTTCACACTCTCCAAGAACTTGGAGTTTCAGGCTCTGCACTTTTCCTCCTCACCTCATACCTCAAAGACCGTACCTACAGGGTAAATTGGAGAGGGTCAGAGTCCGACCCTTGTCAATTAACTACAGGGGTCCCTCAGGGCTCTGTTCTTGGTCCCCTCCTCTTCTCCCTGTACGCAAACTCGCTCGGATCAGTCATTAGCCCGCATGGTTTTTCATACCACTGCTACGCTGACGACACCCAATTAATTCTGTCCTTTCCCCGCTCAGAGACCCAGGTCGTCGCACGCATCTCTGCTCGTCTAGCTGACATCTCTCAGTGGATGTCCGCTCATCACCTCAAGCTCAACCTTGACAAGACTGAACTGCTTTTCCTTCCGGGAAAAGATTGTCCCTCTCTTGACCTGATTATCAACATTGGCACTTCTGTTGTTTCCCCGACTCAGACTGCAAGGAATCTGGGTGTGACCCTGGATAACAACCTGTCCTTCACTGCAAACATCGCTGCTACAACCCGCTGCTGCTGATACACGCTTTACAACATCAGGAGGATGCGTCCCCAGCTGACCCAGAAAGCCACGCAGGTTCTGGTCCAGGCTCTCGTCATCTCACGCCTAGACTACTGCAACTCCCTCCTGGCTGGTCTCCCTGCATGTGCCATCCGACCTTTGCAGCTCATCCAGAATGCAGCGGCTCGTCTGGTCTTTAACCTTCCTAAATGTTCCCACACCACGCCGCTCCTCCGCTCCCTCCACTGGCTTCCAGTAACTGCTAGAATCCACTTCAAGACAATGGTACTTGCGTACCATGCTGCAAATGGATCTGGCCCTTCCTACATCCAGGACATGGTTAGACCGTACACCCCAGCACGTGCCCCCGCTCTGCATCAGCCAAACGGCTCGCTGCACCCTCGCTGCGAGGGGGACCCAAGTTCCCATCAGCAGAAACACGTGGGTTTGCTATCCTGGCTCCAAGATGGTGGAATGAGCTCCCATTGACATCAGGACAGCAGAAAGCTCACACACCTTCCAGACTGAAAACTCATCTCTTTCGACTCCACTTTGAGCGATAGAACTGCTAACAAAGCACTTATATACTAATAAAGGACTGGCTTATCTACAGCCAGTTGAGTAGCACTTGAAATACTTGGCTCTATGAAACCTGATGTACTTATATGATTCTGTTTTCTTCAAGGTTGTGTCTTCCTGGTCGAATGTACTTATTGTAAGTCGCTTTGGATAAAAGCGTCAGCTAAATGCAATGCAATGTAATGTGATGCAGAATAGTTTAAAAACAACATTGTAAAGACAGTAGGAGCTAAAACAAGTTAAAAGACGTCTGGGTTGGCAGTTAAAAAAAGTAATGTTTTCAGCCTCGATTTAAAAGAACTCAGAGTTGCTGAAGACCTCACGTTTTTGGGAAGTTTGTTAAATTTTTGGGGTGCTTTACATATATAGTCATCACTATTTACTTTCCTTTTTCAACAGCTGGTCATTCCTGGAGCCTACACAAACAAGTGTGCAACCCAACACCTCTTACCCCCCCCACTGCCCTCCAACTGCATAGGCTACACTGGCCAGTTCCCCTCAAATCTCCTGATAGTCCAGATACAATATCACTAATATCCCTAATTGCCTCATTAAATTGACACACAAGCCAGGACTAATACTGAGGCACGGACCCTAATTAGACACCTAAACATGAAGCCAAGGGCGTTTTATGGAGGGCACTTTGGGGAATGTTTTAATGAGGACATGGTGCTGAGAATAGTTTGAGAGTCAGATGTTGACGCAGGCGCTGCACCCGGTGGCCAGCGCGTGCGTGCACACACACACACACACACACACACACACACTAGCTAACAGTTGTTTTTAATCTCTACAAATGGAGTCATTCATTTGGAGTCTTGTTTGTTTCCACCAGATAGGTCTCTCTCCGTTAGCTCTGCTTTTGGTCACTAGTACCAACCCCTACATATCCGTCTCTTTCGCTGCTAAATGTTTCACTATGTTCACCAGATATATATTTGTGTCAGTCTGCTTTCTGCTTCTGTAGTGTACAGTGTGTTTTCACAGCTTTTCTCTATCTCCAGACAGCTGCCTGCTGCGGCCAAAAAACCTCAATGAGAGCAGTGAGAGTGAACCAATGAACTGTAAAGTCGCAGCTGGGCTCACTGGGACTAGCAGAGCTTCGGATCATCTGATAACGCTCAATCAACGACAGCAGCTTTGCCTTGTGGTAAGGATGTTTTGTTCACTGTTGCTCCAGTGGCATCCCCAGTGCTATTTAAAATGGTTCTGCCCAGCGCCCTGCCAGATGCTAAATAAAGCATGTTGTCAACTCTGTGATACCAATAAAAGCAACCCCAGTTGATGGAAGAAGGCGATGTTTTACGAAAACGTGTGTTGTGTTATTTCACTGTGGCGCTTCCTGCCCTGCACAAGTGTTCCACTCAGATGTGACTAATGATGGAGACGGAGAGCTAAAGGGCAAGTGATAAGAAGATATCTCTGCCAAACAAAGGTCACTATTTCCATTTCCCTCTTTAACACTGACCACCTCTGTGTTTATCTGCTCCACTGTCAGCAGCTTCTCACAGACACAGCACAGGTCTCAGCTCAGGATACTTCAGAGACATGTGGAGGCACAAAGAGCCCATTCACCGGCGCACAACAGGAAATTGCCAGACAGCACGTTTCCTCCTGGAAGAGCCCAGTTCTGCAACTCATTCAGGGCTTGGAGATGAGGTACTGAGCCTTGTTTTTCTCACTCTGAACATCACTTCGGGTAGTTATAGTTGCCAGCTTAGTGAACCCAGAAATGTTTAGTACACACCAAAGTTTTATGATAGATATGTATAGTATGGGTCCCCGGCACATCCGAAACTGACGGATGCTAACTTGCGTTTGGCAATTTGCACAATTAGCATACGTTGCGTTAATTAGCATACCCCCCTGGTGCTCAGAGCTCCAAGTCCTGGCAGCGCGGGTAACTGAGCTAACAGCTAACTGAGCTAATGGCTAACTGAGCTAACGGCTAACTGAGCTAACGGCTAACTGAGCTAATGGCTAACTGAGCTAATGGCTAACTGAGCTAACGGCTAACTGAGCTAACGGCTAACTGAGCTAATGGCTAACTGAGCTAACGGCTAACTGAGCTAACGGCTAACTAGCCGACAGCACATGGCAGCTATAGTGTTAGCACAACACAGTCTCACGGCATTTCGTGTTATAGTCACGAAATTAATCTACTAATTCATGTTCACCAACACGATTTCGCCATTTTTTTCGTGTCAGACAGAACGAAGAACAGATAAAAAAAAATACAGATTTCAATATTCTGACACACAACGATTTTAGAAGCAATGTGTTTCTATTGGTAGTATGTTTCGTGACTGCTCCAAATAATAACAAATTAGAAGGAAAACAAGATGACAACAAATACTGATTTCTGTATTCTGAGCCATTTATTTTCCTCGCGGACGGCAAAAAAACTCAGACATTGTACAATTTAAAATAAAAGGGATAGGGTTAGGCTTAGGGTAAGATATTGAGTACGAACATGTTTTTATGAACCACACAGCTTCTGGCATTCCAAGACCCGACCGGACAAAAGACATGGTGCAGGTGTTACCGTAGATTGAAGCCTTGCCGTGGATTGAAGCCCTGTTCACGGGGACGCGCAAACGTGACGTCATCGCCTGTATTGAGCGGTCGTCTAGTTTAATAAGCTTTTCTCTCTCTTTTGAATGATATATTTCCAATCCCATATAGTCCTATTTCTTAAAACCTTCTCTGTTGTTTAAGTGTCTGATAACCACGAATAGTAAGCAATTATATGACAGTAATGATATAACTATGTCAGACACTCTGTGTGGTTTCCTACTCAACACATGTTTGTATTGTAAAGCCACTCATATTTTATTTTTATTGTATTTTAAAGTGACATTGAATGCTTTGAAAGGTGCCCTAAATAAAGTCTATTATTGATCTTATATCTGTGCCTATATCACACTTTTAATGTTCCTTATTTGACATGTTCAGCAGAGCAGGTATTTCACCTGCTAGATATGGCACACCCCCCCCCCTACAAAACTAAAGAGGGGCTTCAAAATCCGGCAGATCAGGTGTTGGTGCTGCCGGATTTGGATACACTTTATTTTAGGGCACCTTTCAAAGCATTCAATGTCCCCTTAAAATACAATAAAAAATAAAATATGAGTGGCATTACAATACAAACATGTGTTGAGTAGGAAACCACAGAGGAACATTACATTCAAAGGAGCAATTAAAGCCAGTGAAGCCAGTTTGAACACATTATCTTTTAGGCTTTCCTTGAAAATAACACAGTGTCTGACAGAGTTATATCATTACTGTCATATAATTGCTTACTATTCGTGGTTATCAGACACTTAAACAACAGAGAAGGTTTTAAGAAATAGGACTATACTGACAAATGACCTATTATCCTGTCATTGTCTGTTCTGTAGAAAGGAGGAACATAGCAGCACTATACACTCAAAAACTGAAGTTTATTCCAATGCGAAGATTGTGACTATCTGAAAAGTGTTCTTAAAACGAGCCTCCTCGCAATTGTATGCACATTATTTATTCAGCCCTTTGCTGTTTAATCTGATATATCATTCAAAAGAGAGAAAAAAGCTTTGAAAACGGCGAACGCTCAATACAGGCGATGACGTCACCTTTGCGCGTCCCCGCGAACAGGGCTTCAATCCACGGCAAGGCTTCAAGCTACGGCACAACACCGGCACGAAACACACTACCAATAGAAATACATTGCTTTTGAAATCGTTCTGTGTGACACGAAAAAAATCGTGTTGGTGAACACGAATCAATAGATTAAATTAATTTCGTGACTATAACACGAAATACAGTGAGACTGGGTTGGTTAGCAGCAGTTAGCCTTACTTTAGCAACAAGTTAAGCTTTGAGGCAGGGCAGCTGAATTCAGAGAGAAATCCAGACAACATTTCTCCATAAAATAACATCCAATTTATTAAGATCGCCTGTAAAGTGCTGTAAAGCCTCACACACCTCTCCAGCTGAGAGGCGTTCTGTCCCTGGTGCAAGTCAGTCTAATATCAACGTGATGCTAATTGTAAGTAATTCAAGAACCCTGAAGGCAGGAGAGACTGACAAGAGTCAAGGGAAGCTTATAAAAGTTAACGGCATTTAATTACACAAAAGATGCGGTGGTGTATATTCACATTATATATGCTCCCGTTAGGCCATATTATAAGGAATCATTCTGTAAACTTTCATTGTTATGCGGATGATACTCAACTATATTTATCAATCAAGCCTGATGAAATTAATCATCTAAATAAAATTCAAGACTGCCTTAAGGACTTAAAAACGTGGATGACCTTAAACTTTTTGATGTTAAACACGACCAAAACTGAAGTTATTGTACTTGGCCCGAAGAATCTACGAAACAAATTATCTAAAGATATACTAACTATGGATGGCATTAATTTGGCCTCCAGTGAGACTGTAAGGAATCTTGGTGTTATATTTGATCAGGATTTATCCTTTAACGCCCACATAAAATCAATTTCAAGGACCGCCTACTTCCATCTACGTAACATTGCAAAAATCAGGCATATCTTGCCTCAAAACGATGCAGAGAAACTAGTCCATGCATTTGTTACTTCGAGGCTGGATTATTGTAACTCTTTACTATCAGGGAGTACCAAGAAGTCAGTCAAGTCGCTTCAGCTGATTCAAAATGCTGCGGCTCGTGTACTAACCAGAGTTAGGAAAAGGGACCACATTACTCCTGTTCTGGCTGCCTTACACTGGCTCCCTATAGAACACAGGATAGAATTTAAAATTCTTCTTCTCGCCTACAAAGCCCTTAATGGGCAGGCGCCATCTTACCTTAAAGAACTCATTATACCCTACTGTCCTACTAGGGCATTGCGTTCCAAGAATGCAGGGTTGTTGGTTGTTCCAAGAGTCTCTAAAAGTACAATGGGAGCCAGAGCCTTTTCTTATCAAGCTCCACATTTGTGGAATCAGCTTCCAGTTTGTGTTCGGGCGGCAGACACCCTATCCGTTTTTAAGAGTGCGCTTAGACCTTCCTTTTTGATAAAGCTTATAGTTAGGGCTGATTAGATTCAGCCCCTAGTTTTGCTGATATAGGCTTAGTTTGTCGGGGGACATCTTACTTCTTCCTTCTCTCTGTCTATACCCGTGTACTCTCATGTTCCGATTAACCCAGCTTCCCCAAATCTCTTTCTTTTTGGTGTCTATATACGCCGGGATCCGGAGTCATGGATGATCCTGCGGTCCTGTGTCCTGGATCTTGAGTCGTGGCTGTGGTCCTGGATCATCGGTCCTGGATGGATATCCTCGTGGATTCATCTTCCCTATTACACACACATGCATTTCCAAACATTTGGACTACCTATATTGCAAATGTATTATCTTTTCAATTTACACACGGCATCTATTGCACGTCTGTCCGTCCTGGGAGAGGGATCCCTCCTCTGCTGCTCTCCCTGAGGTTTCTCCCATTTTTCCCTTTAAACTGGGTTTTCTTTGGAAGTTTTTCCTTGTACGATGTGAGGGTCTAAGGACAGAGGGTCTGAGGACAGAGGGTGTCGTATTGTCATACTGATATTCTGTACACACTGTGAAGACCACTGAGACAAATGTAACATTTGACATATTGGGCTATATAAATAAACATTGATTGATTGATTGAGTGTACAAAATGAAATTGCAAGTGGATGCGCTCTCCTCATCCGACCGGTCAGTCCCTATACATTCATGGTCAGTCCAGGTCAGCAGGGAAAAGATGTAAATTCTTGGCTTGCTCTTCCTGTTGTCATCTAAGGTCTTCTCCTATTGGCCGGCGTCGTCGGGGGGCGGGTCCAAAGCAATTCCTGCCTTTTTCTGTTGTTAAATTACATCATTCTGATGTCTGTGGTTATTTAAACATTCCCTAATAAACGTTATTCAGCGGCAATAAATGAGTGCTAATCCCAGTGTGCTCAGTGTACAACATCACATGTCATTTCACCTTTGATTCACGGTTTGAAAATGCAGCATTTCGCCACATGCTAATGCTAACCGGAAGTGAAGAATTTTCAGAATAAAAGTATTAAGTTAATAGTTAGTGTGCACTTCCGGTTTTTCAGAATAAAACTGATTTAAATTAAATAGTGTATTTAATTCAAATTACGCCATATCAACATTGATTTTAATTTCTAACATAATGCTGTTATCAAAGTAATTTAAATTCTACAAAGTTATAATTTGGCGACGATGTATGAGCTGTATTTTATTAAGGTGACATTTCAGCCCCAAACGTTTTACTTACAAAGGCATTAAAGTACAGATATAATGAAGATGTATTACATTTGCTGATGTTAATACAGCGTAACCCAGATAGAAGCATGACAACTTTGTTTTTAATATATTTTGTAAAATGGTTAACATTCTAACCACAACCTACATTTCTTAATCTTCAGGCCGGAGTCTGTTAATCCAATGACAGATTACTTGATGTGACCATAAAAAGCAATAACACTCCAGAATAAGGCTGCCATCTGTTGACTAAATAAACCTATTCATTGGGTGTGAGGTAATGCAGTTTAATTTGATGTAATGTGATAGTCATCTAAAGGAAATTGCTTGTGAGCATCAAAAGCCGCACTGAAGCATTATGAGAAGAAGCAGCTGGCTGACCAGATGAGTTTTCAGCTCAGGAGGAACGTTCGCTTTCTGCCACATTTCCTGTCTGATAAGTAAGGTGTGGAGTATTCATGCATGTAAAATACAAAGGTCAGACTCATGCACACACATGCCCTTATGTTTTCCTAATCAGACAATACACTCGTGTACTGCACAGAGTTGAGTTAACCCAGAGTTGACAATCCACATTTTTATTAAGTGGGTTAATAAAACTGCCAAGTGCCCCTTATTAAACCGGCTTTATCACGTGTATGAAAATACCCTTACTCTTCTAACTCATCATGCCATGTGCTATGACGCCCTTCACTCCACTGTTTGTGTTCTCTGTTGTTTAAGAAATCTAATTCATGTTTTACTTAATCATTTTTAATAAACTATTACATGGTTCCTTTTAGGACGTCTCTGTGGTCTGTTGGGCAGGACACAGCCATGTTGTTCGTCATCAGAGGACTGAATAAAAACGAAAGGCCGATCTTTCAGACGAGCTCAGGTCAAAGCAGCTGGAATTGTATCCGGATGATATCACAACCGAAACACTGCATGTTGTGAATAAGGTGACAGCTGAAGAGAGCCTTTCCTTATCCAGCAGTGACGGACATTAACCAAAGATAAGAAGTTTGCAACAAAGTAAATGTTGTTAAACTGAAGCAAAGTGTTTTTGTTTTGCTGTCCTTGAGTCTTCTCCCAGGGGGGGGGGACATTGTGCACGCTGACTGTTAAAACGAATCCTCAGATCCCGGCTGAAGCCCTGAAATACGGGCAATAAAAGGGCAGGTGTCCCGTTGGCAGGCCCAGCCGGACACCAAGAGGGTGCTCTGTATCGACTCGGCTGATACAAATCTGCATTGACATTTCCCTCTCCTTTCTATCTGCAAGAGCCCAGCACCGACATTACAGCTCAGCATTTCAAAGGCCCAGTCAAATTGCTCTTTTTGATATTCAGTCAGGCCGGCCTCTGGGGACCCAGATGCTGTAAAAGAAAAGATGACAAGGCGTATCTAAGACCCGTCTCAACAAAGCAGGCAGGAAGGTGACCAAATACAGGACCTCTGTGGACTTCATGAACCCAATAATGGCATGTGTCCAAGTCCAAATATATATATACTTGTCGAGGCGTTAAAGACTTCATGTTGAGGCATAGGTTTTTGTTTGATGTGTGTGTTTGGAGAGAAGTAAATGTCGGGACTCGGAAAGAGGGGATTAATAAGATAAGATAAGATAAGATAAGATAAGATAAGATAAGATAAGATGGTGCTTTATTGATTCCAATTTGGGAAATTGTTTTTGTTGCAGCAGCATAACAGACAAGGCATTTTACTATAAAAAATAGAAAGAAAAGAAAATGGAAAATATACATGTTGAAATAGAAAATATAGATGTAGATATTATATATACAAATATATATGACATATGGAATATTAAATATAAAATATTGAACAGATTATATATGTGTAACATGTACAACGTGGTTTTATTACAAGAGAAACTATGGAGCAGAGAGCTCTCTTCCAGCCAGAGGTGATTTATTGTACCGATACATGTGATGTGTTTACCCAAAGATGGATGGAGTCTAAGCGCCCGGACCAAGACACCTAGTCTTATAGAGTCATCCTCTTCGTACGCTGCTTTTCTTTGTGAGGAGGGAACACAATATTTTTTCAAGCTCACCAAATCATAAGGAAATGTTCCTCATATCTAACTCTCCACACACACACACACACACACACACACACACACACACACACACACACCACACACACACACACACACACACACACACACACACACACATACCATGTATACATCACTTCAGGGGACATTACATTGACTTACATGCATTTCCTGGAGACTTATCCTAACCTTAACCATAACCAACACATACCTAACCCTTAACCTAACCCTAACCAAGTCTTCACCCTAAAATTAATGATCTCCCCTTATGGGGACCTCCAATTTGTCCCCATAAGGGAGGCGAGTCCCCACACGTGACTATGTAAACAGATGTAGGTCCCCACAAGTATAGTAATGCTAGACCACACACACACACACACACACACACACACACACACACACACACACACACACACATACCATGTATACATCACTTCAGGCGACATTACATTGACTTACATGCATTTCCTGGAGACCTATCCTAACCTTAACCATAACCAACACATGCCTAACCCTTACCCTAAACCTAACCAAGTCTTCACCCTAAAATTAATGATTCCCTTATGGGGACCTCTATTTTGTCCCCACACGTGACTATGTAAACAGATGTAGGTCCCCACAAGTATAGTAATGCTAGACCACACACACCACACACACACACACACACACACACACACACACACACACACACACCACTGAGTCCCCCCAAATGATTGTAAGTGCTGATGGGTGACAGTGAAAGCTGTGTGTTCGCTTGTTAAAAAGTGTCCCGTGTAAAACAACAATTTGGTTCAGGCGAGCAGAAACAGGATCAGGTCTCCCCACTTTAGTCTGAGCTCTCGGAAACATCCGACTCTTTACGGGACCCCTTGACATCCTGGACCCTAGGCCTGTTCCTGGTTGGTCAGCCCAGATGTTGGAACATGTGTAATGCAGGGTACACAATAAGCTCCAGTCTGACTTCACAGTGACTCCCTCTGAGCTCAGGCTCCATGCTGCCCTCTGCTGGTCAACAGCTGATCTGAGCTCAGCGTCAGACTGCTGCTGCTTCGCATGATGACTGAAACATGATATTCTGTCTGTTTTCACTCAAGCGATACTGTGTATTTTTTGCTTTTGTCCTTCTTAGATTCATGTACTACATATGGCATGTCTGCAGGGATGTGTTGAAGGTTTACTTAAAGCCTGCAACTATCATTTCCAATCTTCGTACCCAAAAAATGTACTGATGTTTAGTGAATATAGATAAACAATAGACCTGTCTTTATAGTTTCCTTCTAAAAATCATTTCCTGCTGGTGCCCAGTCTGTACAGTAACACTTTTAAATACTGCACTTGTCAATGTTGTGATGTAAACAATACTGACTGCTCCAAAGATGTGAGGTCTGAACATTGTCTTTATTTGTGGAGTATGAATCAGATATAGTGATCGGTCAAAACTGATGGAAGTGAAGAGGCTCACGGCTGTACAGCGAAGCTTGCTGCCTAACCCTACTCTACTGGGTTGGGTCACATGACAACATAAGTCACATGACAGCTGGTTTCTTTTTGTTTTTGTGGATTTTCCAGATAGGCACCACATTTGATAACGTGTCAGTTTACTTAGTTTAAATATCAACTCAGTCCTCGGATGTGTTCAGGGTCATCGTGGCTGGTAATGGTGACCACATTAGAAACAGAAGACAGAGTTTGGATCATTTCAGTTGCATCATGGGAAATCTACGATCCAGATGTGTTGGTGTTTGTTTTTAGCTTAACCCTCAGACTCAAACAGACCCAGGACATCTCAGCCTCCAATGCATCCGCTCCCACTTTAAACTGGTGACTTGAGTAATCAATCAATAATATGAAAAATAATATATATTTTTTTTATATATCATTTATTAAAAACAAGTTTACAAAAACATTGAACAAATTAAGAAAATATGAATCATAAATAAATCAATTAGAAAAAAAACACTTATTATTATTATTATTATTCTGTATGTCTCGAGGCCAACGCATGAATATGAGTATCTCTGAATTAGAGAAATGATTTAATCGTGGCAATGCTCCTGATTTGACTGATATTGGCTGTGTGTGTGTGTGTGTGTGTGTGTGTGTGTGTGTGTGTGTGTGTGTGTTCTGCAGACCCTATGAAACGTCCACACTTCCTGCTTTGGGTCCAAGTACCATCCCTTCAGTGTCCTTACGAGGCATTAAGGACTCCAGTCCGTGCTCCACAGCAGCATAATGAAGTGTGTCCTCGCTCTGGAATCCATAAAACCAACATTATGATAAGCTGGGGGTCCAGGGTGTCCAGGTGCACCACATGTCCTGCCCCTCCTCTGCTGTCACACATGAAGGAGAGATGAAAGTGCATCGTCTGTAGAGACAGTGTGTGTTATGGCGGGATTCCTCGGAGCACCGCAGGACTCTGACAGCTCCTGTGTGTTCACGTTGATTGATGAGCCCTACTCCAAATGTTTTTTCAGCCAAATCAGTGGGAGTTTAAGTGCCTCGTGCATGCTAATACCAAGCACAACATTAGCTGAGCCGTCCCAGCGCTAACTCTCCGCTGACATCATCACTCATCTCTCCGCATGACTCCGGCACTCGGAGGGGTGGAGATGGGAGGCAGACGCCATTACTGATAATATACACATGGCGCACGAGCTGTATGGAAACGGTGATTTGATCTGTTTTGGGGCAGCGACTCTGGACCTTAACATGCTGGGTGTCATCTCTTAGACCCAGGGTTGGGAGGATTACTTTAGAAACATGTAATCTAATCTGAGTAACATATTAAAGTCATGCGCTGTTACTTATGCATTACCTCAATATCAATTGCAATGCAAATAAAAACAAGAGAAATAAAAAACAATGAAAGCTGATACAGGGGTGTCATTTCATTTCATTTCATTTCAAACCTTTATTTAACCAGATTGGTCCCATTGAGATCATAGATCTCTTTTTCAAGGGAGACCTGCAAACTGTGTCAAACTCAAGGCCCGGGGGCCAAATCCGGCTCGCGACTTCATTTTATGTGGCCCGCAAAAGCTTGCAAAGAATACAATTGCTTTACAGAAGCTGGTTGCCCATAAACTACATGTCCCACAATGCATCTCGTTTTGTGACATGCACACCGAAGAGACTTGCAATTATTTGCCCTGGACTTCTGCTTTCAGACGTAGTTAGTTATTACCCCGATAATAATCCAATTCAGAGGCAATAATGTAATATACATTATTTTGATATATATTATATATTTATATATGTATATTTATATAGTTACAACCGGCCCTTTGAGTGCAACCATAATGCTAATGTGGCCCGCGATGAAATTGAGTTTGATACCCCTGTGATAGACGAATCAGACTTTCCAGAGAGCTGAGACCGCCTGTGTCCCCAATAATAACAGTTTTTTCAGATGCTTGTTTTGCATGAAAAACGGCTAATAACGCTCCAAACAACTTGATCAAGTCGTATCGTTTCAGAGGCTAATAATAGTCTTAAATGTGATGATGTCCTTTGTGTTTCTTCCCGTACCTCTGAAGACACTGATCCAGCTGTCGTGTACAAACAGCTCCTGTTCAATTCCGTCTAATTTCCATCAGCAGAAATCCATCCGGCGACTCAGGATAAGCCACTGGGGAATCTAGCATATCTGCCATTAGCTCCCCACAGCTCTGTGAGTCGCTGTGGTGGAAAACTGAAGATGAAATCCGCCTTTGGAGAGCAGCAGAGGGCTGGAGGGCCCCTAATGGCTTCATGTGGCCCCTCACTGTGTTCATCTCAGAGCAAGCCAAGCTCATCCTCTCCCTACAGGGCAGATAATGCAATTACACCCTCAGATCTGCAGGGGGCTCTGTCTCCATCACCACCTCAGTGTGTGTGTGTGTGTGTGTGTGTCTGCTAGGTCTCATGCTCTAGATTTACGGTTAATCAATCATGGTGCCGCCTTAATGACACCCTGCTGCTTCCCTAATGTCTTCTGGCAGAGCAGCCAGCCGCTGGCACAGAGCTCATGCAGGCACACATATGGCCGCCTCAAGTGAGTGACAGGACCCCTTTCATGTGAGCTGCCCTGCTCAGGATGCCATCAGCAACACACAGGCGCCGCTGGCTAGGACTGAGAAGGTGGTGGAGGGAGGGAAATGAGAAAGGGAAGAGAGGGGAAAGTGTCGAAGAACATTTTGTGTGGCTCTCCTGATTGGCTCAGCCTCCTCAAAGTATACTCAGACATTACAGATTAAGTTAGAGTAGGGTATGTTTTTGGGTAGTACATTTCTGAATAATACATCTCTAAATTCTATGTGTACAGTATTAATGATATTCAAGTATTAACTCAACACACAGCACAGGCCTACGGTAAGAGTGAGAAGGTTTAGGAGAGAAGGAAACAGAGTAACATGTGTTTCCGAACGACAGGTTTCTGGGGTAAAGGATAGCTTCTCATTCCTCCGCAGATATCATGACGCGCCGCCTGAAGGAATGTCTCATCGTGTTCAGGTTCCCTTACGGAGCAGCACTTCACCAAATATAGTAGCCGTGTTTTCCAGAAGCAGCAAGACCACTGTAAATCTGAATTGACGTTAATCCCAATCTGACACGGCCTTAACCCCAAACACGGCCCTGCAGCGGTGTCCTCACATCCCTCAGAGAGAAGACCATACAAAGCCCTGTGGATCCAGACCTGTGGCCTCATCCTGGCCCGGTTTAGAGCCTCATCCTGGTCCCGGTTCAGAGCCTCACCCTGGCCCGGGTTTAAAGCCTCATCCTGGCCCGGTTTAAAGCCTCATCCTGGCCCAGTTTAAAGCCTCATCCTGGCCCGGTTTAAAGCCTCATCCCTGGCCCGGTTTAGAGCCTCTTCCTGGCCCGGTTTAGAGCCTCGTCCTGGCCCGGGTTTAGAGCCTCGTCCTGGCCCGGGTTAGAGCCTCGTCCTGGCCCGGGTTAGAGCCTCGTCCTGGCCCGGGTTTAGAGCCTCGTCCCGGCCCGGGTTTAAAGCCTCATCCTGGCCCGGTTTAAAGCCTCATCCTGGCCCGGTTTAGAGCCTCTTCCCTGGCCCGGTTTAGAGCCTCGTCCCTGGCCACAGTTTAGAGCCTCGTCCCGGCCCGGGTTTAGAGCCTCGTCCCGGCCCAGTTTAGAGCCTCGTCCCGGCCCGGGTTAGAGCCTCGTCCCTGGCCCGGTTTAGAGCCTCGTCCCGGCCCGGGTTAGAGCCTCGTCCTGGCCTCTCATTCTCAGAGCTGATCCACTGTTTCTGTGGTGAAGAATTGAGAGGACATCTGCATGCAGGTGGCTGCTGTCGGAGGCCCATCTGTCCATTGGAGCGCTTTCTAATTTATGTTAGTTGTCGTTGTCGACACACAGCACGGCGCTCCAGTCTTGAAAAAAAAACCCTCCTTGTCAGCGGATGAGATCTGGAACTAAAAGAGCAATCCATCATCTGAGAAAACTCCAGTTTGACACACACACACACACACACACACACACACACACACACACACACACACACACACCACACACACACACACACACACACACACACACACACACACACACACACACACACACACACACACACACACACACACACACACACACACACACACACACACACACACACACACACACACACACACACACACACACACACACACACACACACACACACACTTTCTCTTTGCATCATGTACATTTGGTCTACTGTACAGTATATATAGTACTCGGCTCTTCAGGTACTTGTACTTTACTTGAGTATTTCCATGTTTTGCTTTGTACTTCTACTCCACTTCAGTTCAGAGGTACATGGTGTACTTTTACTACAAAGTACTTCAGACTAGCTGCACCTTCACCAGCTACCCTGCAGTCTACAAAGTACTTCAGACTAGCTGCTCCTCCACCAGCTACCCTGCAGTCTACAAAGTACTTCAGACTAGCTGCACCTTCACCAGCTACCCTGCAGTCTACAAAGTACTTCAGACTAGCTGCACCTCCACCAGCTACCCTGCAGTCTACAAAGTACTTCAGACTAGCTGCACCTCCACCAGCTACCCTGCAGTCTACAAAGTACTTCAGACTAGCTGCACCTCCACCAGCTACCCTGCAGTCTACAAAGTACTTCAGACTAGCTGCACCTCCACCAGCTACCCTGCAGTCTACAAAGTACTTCAGACTAGCTGCACCTTCACCAGCTTTGAGAACACTTTCATGATCAATCATTATAAAACATATCATATATATTATTCTGAAATGAACCAATCTGCACAACGACTACTTTCACTGTCTTTCACTATATTTAGATGAGAATACTTTCTACTATCACTTGAGGAACATTTTGAATGCAGGACTTTTACTGTGACAGAGTATTCCTACACTCTGGTACTTCTACTTTTACTCAATAACAATATCTGAATACTTCTACTTTAGTACTTCTCCCACCTCTGTGTACATGCTCCACCCGAGAGGATATAGAATGAACGTGTTGCCTTCATATTATGAAAGCTTTTAGCACTTGTGTTTCCCAGTGCTAATAAACTCTGATAGGTTAGCGCCACCTACTGGAAGAAGTGTGTGACACCTCTTGTGTACAATCCTTGCGTTTTATTGACATGGCTGTAAAACAGTGCTGAACAAAACTCAGAAATTCATAGTTTACATTAAAAAAAAATGATACATCTTACTCAGTCGCGTTGGTCACAAGCTGGGAATCTCAACCACAGAATTCAGACTTAAACTAAATAAAATAATTCTCAGGGAGAAAAGGAATTGAGATGGAAACTGAAATAATATGAAATAGGATTGACTTGTTATGACGGTACGAGCAGCAGCTTCTTAAAGACAGTACAAGCGGTACACGTCCTGTGTTTGAGAAAGGACCCTTTTATCCGGGGCGAGTCACTCCCCTCCGTCGGGTCAGAAATGCGTGGCATTGTAAAATAAAATGAATACAAGTGTTCACATTTCCTAATATAAATAAAACACTGAGAAGCCTTTGAAGTGATAATATAAGATCATGTTAAGATATATATATAAAAATCCAGTCTATCAGGGGCCTTGTTAAGTCAAGGCGACGGAGCCCACTGAGTGTAACCCTGAAAAGGCAAGACGAAGGAACATAACAGCTGGGCCTGCAAACTGTCCACAGAGCGGATCAGACGACACCGGCACCGGTCTCCAGGTAAGGAACGTGGAGCGCTGAAGACCAGACGAGACGCTTCCCACAAACGCCTGAAAGCTAAAACACCCGATCGAACTCGGTCTGACTCGTGGTCGCTGGGTTTCTGTTCTGGTTGGGCTGCTGCTGCGGCATGTGGCCTCTCCGCCTGGGCGGGGCCAGGTACTCGAACATGGAGGTGTTGTGTGTGGAGAGCATGTTCTTCAGGTCCGAGGGCATGGGGTCGGACCAGAAGAAGTCGTGGTTGAGCGCGTCGTCGCTGTCGATGCGCTGCACCGGGTCCAGAACCAGCAGCTTGTCGATCAGGTCCAGAGCGTACGGGTCCTTCACGTAGGCCTTCAGGCGGTCCTTCACTTTCCGCTTCTGCCCTTTAGGAAGCTCCATCTTCTGGTACAGCTCGTACTTCTTATCCACGCCGGGCCACACCTGAGAGAGAGGATAGCGTTTCAGGGTCCAGGCGACAGAGAACACAAGTACTGCACGGGATGACTTGCGAAGTGTTCGTGTTACAGAGGAGACGTTAACTGCAGTATTCATGGCTTTATGCGTTTCGGATTTATTCCTTTACACGGCAGGAGGATAACGCATTCCTTAACAGTTCCCACTTCAGCGCGTATGGTGGGTTAGGGTCAGGGTCACAGATGTGGAAACGACTGTAAGATCTGGAACTTGCCCCTGTATGACGCCTGGTGTTAATTTAAAATTGTAAGTATAGTACATGTTGTTCTTAAAGTATGTCATATTTTATTGAATTCAAGCAGTTGTTGGTATACTGATCCTAGAACTCAATGGGTTTTTTGCCTCTTCCTGCACCGTCTTTCATTTGTTATCTGTGGTTTCGGGTATTATTAAATTACAAAACCCATTTCTAGATCTTAGTTTTGATCATAAAGTAAAATACTTAATTGTTCAGTTCCAGATACCGCTGACTAACGTCACATTTCCACTACTACGGGTACTTTTTCACAGTTTTCTGGCTCTCCAAAATCAAGGTTCTTTCCGGGCCAACAACCGGGCTGAGTATGCTAAACTAGTGACGGCAATGGGGCTACAACTACAACAAGACGAACATATTTGACCGTGATTTAATTGTAATGCACGTTTCAAAATGATGCCGAAGTAACAACATACTGATACCGGTTAGTAAAGACCATGAATTAATGCTTTGGCGAGTCTGCAGACAGACGGCAGGCGAAGAACCTTTTAAAATGCGTGTTTTCTGAATGGAGATCGGCTAAGCTAACGTTATATATGCTCCGACCGTCCACACTCACAGCAACGGCCTACAGACAGAAACAAACCAGCAACTGTATTCTCCATGACACAGGCAGTCTGTGGTTTGGACTTGTGTAACTTCTCTCGAGTTTCTGAACAGATATGAGGAGCTGTGAGCTCTGAGGGCTAACAGCTAACGGCTGATGTTGGTTTTGTGGTTCTCATTGAAGATGACGTCACGGCTCTGCCTACACTGCGTTGCTATAGTTACTGCCCCAGTTTCTAAACTGTAATGGAGACGCAGCATAAAGTGAGCCGGGCCGTACTAAGCCGAGCGAGGCCCTGCAGTGGAAAAGCGTAGATACACTGTGATCGGTAAGTAATGTGTAAATGATAAACTGAGGCATGACAACGTTCAGAAATGTCAGGTCGTTCATCAAATGTGAACATTGTACGTTTCTGCACTAAAACAAAAAGGGAAGGATTGTGGTTATTAATGCTGTGATTTCACTTGCGATCGAATGTGTCCAGACGTGGCCCCTGAACTGAAACGCTCTAAAGCCATGCTTCTATGGTACCTCAGCCGTGATGGAGCCGCACAGCTGGCTGATGAGAGTCAGCTGGTGCTGCTCAGTGTTGCCTTGCATTATGGGACTTCTGGTCCACATCTCCGCCATGATGCATCCTGCTCCCCACAGGTCAATGGGCGGGCCGTAGTCTCGCTCACCTAACAGAAAAAACAGTTAAATAAAAAGTTTATAAAACGCCTCCTCCAGAAAGCGCTTTCAGATACAAGTCAGTCACATTCATGCATACAGAGGCTGCGTTCAACGTGCAGCTGCTCTGAAACCAACACTCACACACACTGTTGGAGCTATTGGACGTTAAGTGTCTTCCCACAGGGTTAGGGTATATCAGTATGTAGTGTCTCTACTTTAAAGAGTCCTCTCCTGCTGATGTTCAGCTGTATATCAGTATGTAGTGTCTCTACTTTAAAGAGTCCTCTCCTGCTGATGTTCAGGTGTATATCAGTAGGTAGTGTCTCTACTTTAAAGAGTCCTCTCCTGCTGATGTTCAGGTGTATATCAGTATGTAGTGTCTCTACTTTAAAGAGTCCTCTCCTGCTGATGTTCAGGTGTATATCAGTATGTAGTGTCTCTACTTTAAAGAGTCCTCTCCTGCTGATGTTCAGGTGTATATCAGTATGTAGTGTCTCTACTTTAAAGAGTCCTCTCCTGCTGATGCTCAGGTGTATATCAGTATGTAGTGTCTCTACTTTAAAGAGTCCTCTCCTGCTGATGTTCAAGTGTATATCAGTATGTAGTGTCTCTACTTTAAAGAGTCCTCTCCTGCTGATGTTCAGGTGTATATCAGTATGTAGTGTCTCTACTTTAAAGAGTCCTCTCCTGCTGATGTTCAGGTGTATATCAGTATGTAGTGTCTCTACTTTAAAGAGTCCTCTCCTGCTGATGTTCAGGTGTATATCAGCATGTAGTGTCTCTACGCTTTAATGTTCAAAAAACTCTTTATTTTTCTCATACTGCAGCACTATTTTTCACCCTCCGTCTGAAACCAGAGACCTGGAGTAAACAAAGGAGTCCTATGAAGGCGTTTCAGGCACACTACAGGGAAGGGAAAACCCAACAAGCATAATAGGAATGCAAACCATAACAAAAAGGACTTCAAGGAACAGCAGGCACTACGAATAGCTGCAGCAGTGTTGCCATGGCAATTCTGGAGCTATCGCAGAACCCAAACATTACCAAGGAGTGAATTAGTGAACGACGGGAGTGCCTGTGCATGTTTCTGTGTGCCGTCTTGACCCGTGTTGTCTCACCCAGCAGCAGCTCTGGAGGTCGGTACCACAGGGTGACCACGCGGTTGGTGTAGCGGTTCCCCTGACTGTTCTTAGCCAGGCTGAAGGCTCGAGCCAGACCAAAGTCAGCCAGCTTCAGGACCCCGTCTCTGGTGATCAGCACGTTGGCTGCCTTCATGTCCCTGTGGAGGATCTGAGGCAAGGAAAGGAAATGTTAAGACCAAGACCGGAAGCCACGGTAACAGTGAGAATTATGAGTATGCGCCGCTTTCCCCCTTCTACTCCGGTTGGACTCAGATGTTGCACATGTGATGTTTTGGTGTTGTTTCTTTCCGTTATCTGTCAAGTGGGAACTAAGTATTTTTTTGTACGTTTTTGTGATTCTCTTATTTTCCGACGAAACTGTTATGATTGGCTGTGAATAAGAAAATATGAAGGACAGCCCATCCATTTCTATTTATTTAAAAAAGGGGCAGGTAATATCTTCTTCTCCCTACTCCTTTTCAGGTATGGTGTGTTTATAGGAGACATGTTTTGTAAATAATTGTTATACATTAAGTTGTACATACCATGATCGGAACAAATAAAAATGAAATGAATAATTATGTATGAATGAGGGGCTTTTCCCTGGGATTTAAAGGGGACCTATCAGGCGAAATGCACTTTTTGATACGTGGATTTACTGAATTTCACTCCAATAGCTCCACCCCCACCCTCCCTGTGAGCACAGTGTGCTCTGATTGGTCGGGACACATCACATGCGTGTTCATAATCCAGAGGGAAATAACGTTATTAGCACATGATTACAACTTGAGGAACGAATAAGGGCTATACAAGCGTTCATACTGGGTAGTTTATTTAGTTAAAAAAAATATCCAACGATTTACAGATGTCTCTCTCCCCATGTAAGTCAATGGGAAAAAGTGTTCCCGGGCCCGGCAACCAAACGGAAGTGTAGTACCGCCGTTTGGCCACCACGAATATTTTCATCTGAGTCCGGCGCACTTCCTGGGGGCTTGGTTTATACCCAGAATCTGCACTTTTGAAACAGGAAGTGAAATAGAGGGATACGAGGCATGGCTAGAATGGGTGATCCGTTTGGTATTTTGAGCAAAACACTTCATAGACATGTTTTTTATATATATGTGAGACCTATGCTATTGCCTAAAAATAGCATGATAGGTGCCCTTTAAACCGTGAGAAGATGCATGTAAATCAGTCCAAGGAGGCAGTGGATGTTCATGTTTACTCTCGTGTCTCACCTTGTTTCTGTGGATGTAGTACAGTCCATTGAGCAGCATCTGCATGACCTTCTTGATCTCTGCCAGGGTGAACTTAACGTTGGCGTTGCTCAGCAGCCCGGCCAGGTCGTGCTCACAGAAGTCAAACACCAGGTAGATGCTGCCTTTGTACCGGTTGAACTGAGTAGCTTCAAGAAACAATGACGAGGGAGAAGAGAGACATTTAAAACAAGTGCCGTCACTAAATATCCTTCCTGCGCCCCGACAGTTAAACCAAACAAACTTATGGCGCTTTTCCACTGCAGGGCCTCGCAGGGCTTAGTACGGTATAGTTAGGCTTCGTTAGGCCAGGCTCACTTTATGCTGCGTTTCCATTACAGTTTAGGAACTGGGGTAGTAACTATAGTAACGCAGTGTAGGCGGAGCCGTGACGTCATCTTCAATGCGAACCACAAAACCAACATCAGCCGTTAGCTGTTAGCCCTCAGAGCTCACAGCTCCTCATATCTGTTCAGAAACTAGACAGAAGTGAAACAAGTACAAACCACTGACTGCCTGCGTCATGGAGGATACAGTCGCTGGTTTATTTATGTCTGTAGGCCGTTGCTGTGAGTGTGGACGGTCGGAGCATATATAACGTTAGCTTAGCCAAGCTACATTTAGAAAGCACGCATTTTAAAAGGTTCTTCGCCTGCCTCCTGTCTGCAGACTTGTCAAAGCATTAATTCATGGTTTTTACTAACCGGTATCAGTGTGTTGTTACTTCGGCATCATTTAGAAACGTGTATTACAATTAAATCACGGTCAAATATGTTCATTTTGTTGTAGTTCCCTTGCCAGCTATTCTCTCTCTAGTTTAGCATACTCAGCCCGGTTGTTGGCCCGGAAAGAACCTCGATTTTGGAGAGCCAGAAAACTGTGAAAAAGTACCCGTTAGCCGGAACTACGCCGAGTGGAAACGCAACCAAAAACGGGCTTAAACCGCGCTGTAGTGGAAATGCGCCATGAGATGAAGACAGAAACGAATCCTGGCAGTACATTTATAGACGCTATATGTTCTCACCAACCTTTGGTTCTGCAGATCTCGATCAGATTGACCACGTTCTCATGTTTGAGCAGCTGGAGGATCTTGATCTCTCTCAGAGCTGTGATTGGAAACTGAAACAAAGCAGCCAGAAGAAATTACATTCATTTAACAAACGTGTTCAATCACTGATTAGAGTTCAGGGTGTCGATGGTAAGGGCGCTTGCCACATCTGAGCCGTTTGCTCCAGTTACGGTTCTCTTACCCCTTCTTTCTCATTTTCCATCAAAACCTTCTTCAGTGCGACCTTCTTCCCGGTCTGTCTGTGCTTCGCTTTGAACACCTCCCTGTGAAGTGGATATTAAAACAAAAAGACATTCAAAACTATTCATTTAGCTCACAACTTCAATATTTAAACACCTAGAAAGAAAGGAATGATTTCTAGCTTAACATTTTAAGCTTTAGAAACTTAGAGTGTTTAAACTACAGACTACAACGTCCCTTAAATGTGTTCTGTATACTGGGGGATACAGCCATTGGACAGGCTGTGTCCATGTGTCAAATAACAGTTATATGGGTGTGACATGGGTATAATTGAATGTGTAATAACATTGTTACATGGGCGTGTATTAATGTGTAATGAAGGTGCAGGAACAGTGTAATACGGGTGTAATATATGGTAGTATATATGGCAGCACATCACTCCCACCCTCATCCACCTCCACTGGTTGCCAGTCAAGTCCCGCATAACTTATAAAGTCCTCCTCCTGACCTACAAGTCCCTCCATGCCCTTGCCCCCCAGTACCTATCGGACATCCTCCACCCACATGCCCCACCCCGGAACCTGCGGTCCTCAGACTCTGGCCTGCTCACCACCCCCCGCACCAAACTGAGAACCTTCGGGGACAGAGCCTTCAGCGTGGCAGCCCCCACCCTCTGGAACGCTCTCCCTGCGGAGATTCGCAACATCCCCACGCTGGACGCCTTCAAAGGACCCTCAAGTCCCATCTGTCTACCAAGGCTTTCGGCCCTTAAATCGATCTGTTGTTTTGTCTGTCTGACCTTTGTTTTGTTTTGTTTGTGCTCGCCCTATTCCTGTCAAGCGACCTTGGGTCCCTTGAAAGGCGCTATAGAAATCTCAGTTATTATTATTATTATTAATATGGGTGGAATATCGGGGGTAAGTTAAGGGTACATTCTCACAAAAGTCTCCTTGACATAATACAGATAAAACGGTGCTAAAATAAGCCATGTTTACCTCGAACTAAAGGCATATTGTTGTAGCCTAACTAAACTATGCAGAAAGACCTTCTGTTGTTATTTAAGCGACTACAGATGGGGTCAAAGAATAGCTAGCTGCATGAATGTGTGGGAGCAAATCATTTCTTAATGTTTTTCAGTTTAGTAAAGCACTTTGAATTGCCTTGTTTTGAAAGGGGCTATTGTGGTGGAACATTACGGGACATCAGAGTGTGTTGCGCCACGGACCTGTTAGGGAGCGCACCTGTGGTTTGTTATCAATCATTCTAGCTTGAGTAGCATGCAATGAAGTTGTTCCTACCTGTCTGAAAACTAATGGGAAATAAAGTGTGGAGCTCCATACTCCACACGCCGCCTCCGTCTCCCACTCATCGGCTCTACACGATATCAATAAACCGGCCTAACGTTAGCGAGTAGCGCAGCTGAGCTACCATTAGCCACACAAACAAACGCCACCCACTCAGCTTGTTGGTCACACGTTAAATATGTGTGTGTGTGTGTGTGTGTGTGTGTGTGTTTCTCACCCGAAGGTTCCTTGTCCTATTTTAGCCATTTTCTCATATTTTGAGAACTCGTCGCAGAAAGGGAATTCCACTCCATCGTAGTATTTGGACATGATGGCGGCCTCACGGTCGGGCCTGAGGAGGAAATTCACCTCATTTTAGGACACTGTTGTTAACACGAGCGACATAGGAAGGTAGCACAGCTCAATAGCAATACAGATATGTTAAAAAATAGAGTTGTAAATAGTTATATTCTTACTTTTCAGCCGTCGCCGTCGCCGCCGCGGCATTGCTTGTTTTTTCTCGCTGCATCTCTACTGCGAAACTTCTTCTGTGGTTTTAATGGCGGTTGGAAAACAGCTTTTATGAGCTTCTAGCGCCACCTTCTGGAATCGGGTGTGTACTTCGACTAATCGAGTGTTAAATAGACTTTAGTTCCACCTGGAGGACATTCACCAGCTACCCTGCAGAATACAAAGCTCGCTGCACCTTGACCAGCTTTGAGAACATAAAGGACGGAACATGACAAGTATAAATACATATGTTATACTATTTTGTGTTATTATAATATTGTATTAATTTTTTTAAAAGTACGTTGTTTATTATTATTTATTTAAATGATTTATGTAGCGATATCATTTATTTAAAAAATATGACAAGACATGACAAGTACAAACTTTTCATGTCTTTGTCATTATATTTTTTTAGGAATTTATTACATTTTAATTATTTTATTTTTAATAGCTACAATTAAAATGTAATTAATTATTATTTTAATGTTCGTTTCCCACGTCCCCATGAGGAGCTGGTGGCATCTCCCTAAGCAGCCCGACAGCCCCTCCTCACCGTATTTTGTATCACGATTTATTTTTTAATATATTTATTTTTAATGTATTTATATTTTTTGTAATTCATTATTATTTTTTATGTATTAAAATCTCTTGTTTTTCATTATTATTTATTTAAATAGTAAATAATATTTTACCAACTGTTCATTCATCTGATTCTTTGCAATACATTGTCAAATAAATACAATTAAAAAAATGATTATATCTAAAACACACAACTTTCACAAGTAACACACTCGCTCTGCAATAATGTCATGTTTTACATAATTCAAAAACAAAGACGAAACCGGAATCAACTCAAACACTTTTATTGTAAATTATGGAAAAACAAACCATGGAGTTAGGAATTGTGAAGCTAGTGAGTTACACGAAGAAGACGTAGCAAGTATTTTTAGGAGGTGTCCATGGTGAGAACGCTCTCCTCCACCACCTCCAGGTTCAGCGGGGTCACCACCTTCGACAGCACGCCTGTGGTTCCTCTCTTGTACTTGTAGTCACCGGTTCTACATCAGGGAACACAGGTTTCAGTTAAACACTTGTTGAAGGGAGACACTTCAGCCACAGAGGAGACATCCAGAGAAAGTGGTTGGTACGGGGCGGCGATAAAAACCACACTTCTTTCACTGCAGTACTTTTTATAGCTTGTATTTGTTAAGAAATAGTTTAGAATCTTTATGCAATTCATTTCATCACATTAAGAGTATTTTCTGTTTTGATTGGCATTCCGTTTCCTAACCTTTAATAGGACACATTCTTGATGCTAAATGTCTTTGTTTCGCTAAAGTTCTGTTGTCTTACAAAATACACGATAGTTAAACATATCTTATTGATATTTATTTCTCTCTTGTTTATCACCGTTGCATCCGATATGGAGGTGATCTAGAAGGGAGAGTAATCCGGTTACTTTTATATAGTGATACTAATGGCGCTTTTCCACTGCAGCACGGTTTAAGCCTTTTTGTGTTGCTTTCCACTCGGCGTAGTTCCGGCTACCGTTTAACTTTTTTTCTGGCCTTCCAAAATCGTGGCATGACTTTAAATTATCAACAACTCTTGAGGTAGGATCTCTAGACGGACACATTTCTACCTCTTCACGGTATGTCCGTCATAAGCCCCCCCCCCTGTAGGTTAGTCACATGCTCAGAAGAGAGGGGGGGGGGAATTAGCTGTGCACTCTGTACTCACTGCTGCACGCCTTCACGCTCAGTTAGTCTCCAAGCAACGAGACAATAAGTCAGCCACAGCTCGTCATGACTCAATCACCCAGCATGCTTAGCGTCAGAGCGGGGCTGCTGTTCATCATGGACTCATAATGTGACCGTGTGTGCAACGTATGACTCGCACATTGATCCAGAACAGGGATATGTGCACTCTGAGGTGTGTGTGTGTGTGTGTGTGTGTGTGTGTCTCGTTCACCATAGTATACAGAAGCAGCGTTGGAATAAAAGGATTATTAAGCTGCATACCAGATCCAAAGTACACCTTTAAGACATTTCATTTACTTTTTGTAGTCTCTCAACGGGGACCGATAAACGCTTTGATATTTACAGCGTGAACGAGGAAAGAAAACGCTGCGTCAGCTCAAAGATACCATGGTACCTAAAAACTACTTTGCCTCTGGCTGTAAGGAAGTTACATTCAGTGTGTGTGTGTGTGTGTGTGTCCTCCAGGATCATTTCCTCACCTGACGCCCTTCTTGTTGGCCTCCTCGTGGGGCCGGATGTAGTCCAGGTTGCCCTTGGTGATGACACACAGGTCGATGTTGCTGCCGGAGCCCAGGTCGTTAAAGATTCCCGCAGCGATGGCGTCTCTCACCAGCCGCTTGGCATCCTCCTCCTTTCAACACCGACAAAACAAATACAAATGGATCAGCATTGATGCTCAATGCGAAAATCTGATCTTTAAAAAAGGTGTGTGTGTGGGGGGGGGGTACCTCCATGTCAGGCTTGTAGCGATCCTCAAACACCGCCATGGCAGCCAGAGAGCCAGAGCCTGCAGAGAGGAAATCATGTTCATAATGAGGCCATCAATTAAATATTGTCTCACCCTCTTTAAGCGATGTCAAATCTAGAGTTTAGAGTTCTATTCGAAGCTTCGGTTCATTAGAAATAAACATAAGATAAGACTTTTCCAAAAATACAGCATAATAATAAAACTGTACACTTTGTGTCTGAGGCGTACCCATGGTGACGTAGGGCAGCTTGTCAGTGGAGCCGTGGGGGTAGATGCTGTAGAGGTGAGGGCCGTTACAGTCCACTCCGCCCAGAACCAGAGCCGCCCCGATGTGGCCCTGATACCTGAAACACACACAGCATGAATGTGAAGCCGAGTGGGCAGAGACATGGAGACTGTTGCTAAGCCCCGCCCCCTCTCATATTACAGCCTGCTGTCAATTTACTTTCTCTTTCTGTTCGACATGTTCGTCCTTCACCACAAGTAAGTTATACATTTGTTCTTTAAAAAGAGAGTCCGTTAACAATTTCAACGGGATTCGAGCGGTTTAGTAGTTCGTTCACATCGAGTTGCAGCATTTGTTTGTGTATCTGTAGTTGTGGGGCGTTGTCGTGTCTGGAGTTTTGTTTCCTTCCTTTAGAAACACACACTTTGAGATAATACTGTAAGTACCCGAGCATCTATATTCAAATGTATATTCAGTTGAGATGAATAAAAGGAATTTTCTGCCTTCGTTGTTGACGAGAACTCCGTATTCTCATCTCCCTTCCTCACCAGCAAGAGCGTAAGTACAGGCCACTTGGATCGAAGCCAGCCCTTCTGCTCACACTTTGATAAGCTCCACAAAGCATTTGATTCGGCTAATTTAATATCCAAACGCTCTTGATTTACTCTTTCACCTAGTGCGCTCGCATGGACCTCTTCATATTGATTTAATGGGACCCTTCTGATGACTTAAAGTGTCAGGCCTTTGAATGCAGATGACACTGTTGTAGTCAAACATGCACGTGTTAGCAGTTAGAGTGACTGGACTCTTCCATAAGTGGGTCAAAAATATTAGAATAATATGTTTTTATGTCATTTTGGTTAAGAACAATCACAAACATATTATATTTTGGTTCACACTAGAAATATTTTATATTTAATTTTTCACTATTTAGAATTGTTTAACGGTTTGAACCCATCGATGCAAAGATCTCCGCTATTCTGAGCCCCTCACAGTGTTCCAGTCCCTTTTCGAAACCCATCTCTTCTCCTCTTGTCTACTCATCATAGCCGCCCCATCAATCCATGCCGGTTGATAGTCCTAAACCCCCCACCCGAACCTTCCCTTCTATTGTAAAGCGACTTGGAGTCCTTGAAAAGCCCTATCAAAATATAATGTATTATTATTACACTGACAGGTTTCAGATCTTGCTGTGTAAAATAATCTCCCTGAGAGGTGTCACTTGTGATGTCGTCTGTGTGTCCTACAGTGAACGTAGTCCTGACAGCAACAGGTGATAAGAATCAAAGGTTCTCATAGGATAGAAAATGCATGCGGGTCATTTTTGACCCACTTATGGAAGCTTGGGGTAGAAATACAAAAACTACACCTTCTTAAAATGTAAAATTTGAATGGCATGATTTCCAAAACATGTTTTTTGAGGAATAGCTGGAATATGAAATGATAAAAAAAATGTAATTACAAAGATACTTTAAGAAAACCAGCTCACCGACGACAAAGTAGTTTGTAGTAGTCGTTTTTTCCTGTCATGGCACAACCTCCTAACAAGGGAGTCCGTTTTTAACTGTTCACGCCCCTTTTAAAAAGATCCTAAATATTGCGGTGTGTACCTGAAGAGCATCTGTTTGAGCATGCGGTTGGCAGTGGCCACGCGGGGCACCCGTCCTGTGGAGAGGGCGTGCAGCTCCAGGTTGGAGGAGATGATCTGAGTGGTCATCTCCGTGTCTGCAGCCGTTCCCGCTCCACAGCAGCTGCACACGAACACAAGCGGAGAATAAGAAACCAAATCATCCATTTCTCTCAAAGTCACGTCGTCCGGGCTCGGAGCAGAAGTAGACTCCACTCCAAGTGTGCAACGCCTATGGTGGACACTTGCTAGATGTTAGAGGAGATGGTGGACACTTGCTAGATGTTAGTGGAGATGGTGGACACTTGCTAGATGTTAGTGGAGATGGTGGACACTTGCTAGATGTTAGTGGACACTTAGTAGATGTTAGAGGAGATGGTGGACACTTAGTAGATGTTAGAGGAGATGGTGGACACTTACTAGATGTTAGTGGAGATGGTGGACACTTGCTAGATGTTAGTGGAGATGGTGGACACTTGCTAGATGTTAGAGGAGATGGTGGACACTTAGTAGATGTTAGAGGAGATGGTGGACACTTACTAGATGTTAGTGGAGATGGTGGACACTTACTAGATGTTAGTGGAGATGGTGGACACTTGCTAGATGTTAGAGGAGATGGTGGACACTTGCTAGAGGTTAGTGGAGATGGTGGACACTTACTAGATGTTAGTGGAGATGGTGGACACTTGCTAGATGTTAGAGGAGATGGTGGACACTTGCTAGATGTTAGAGGAGATGGTGGACACTTACTAGATGTTAGTGGAGATGGTGGACACTTGCTAGATGTTAGAGGAGATGGTGGACACTTGCTAGAGGTTAGAGGAGATGGTGGACACTTAGTAGATGTTAGAGGAGATGGTGGACACTTACTAGATGTTAGTGGAGATGGTGGACACTTACTAGATGTTAGTGGAGATGGTGGACACTTGCTAGATGTTAGAGGAGATGGTGGACACTTGCTAGAGGTTAGTGGAGATGGTGGACACTTACTAGATGTTAGTGGAGATGGTGGACACTTGCTAGATGTTAGAGGAGATGGTGGACACTTACTAGATGTTAGTGGAGATGGTGGACACTTGCTAGATGTTAGAGGAGATGGTGGACACTTGCTAGAGGTTAGTGGAGATGGTGGACACTTGCTAGATGTTAGTGGAGATGGTGGACACTTGCTAGATGTTAGTGGAGATGGTGGACACTTGCTAGATGTTAGTGGAGATGGTGGACACTTGCTAGATGTTAGTGGAGATGGTGGACACTTGCTAGATGTTAGTGGAGATGGTGGACACTTGCTAGATGTTAGTGGAGATGGTGGACACTTGCTAGATGTTAGTGGAGATGGTGGACACTTGCTAGATGTTAGTGGAGATGGTGGACACTTGCTAGATGTTAGTGGAGATGGTGGACACTTGCTAGATGTTAGTGGAGATGGTGGACACTTGCTAGATGTTAGAGGAGATGGTGGACACTTGCTAGATGTTAGTGGAGATGGTGGACACTTGCTAGATGTTAGTGGAGATGGTGGACACTTGCTAGATGTTAGTGGAGATGGTGGACACTTGCTAGATGTTAGTGGAGATGGTGGACACTTGCTAGATGTTAGTGGAGATGGTGGACACTTGCTAGATGTTAGTGGAGATGGTGGACACTTGCTAGATGTTAGTGGAGATGGTGGACACTTGCTAGATGTTAGTGGAGATGGTGGACACTTGCTAGATGTTAGTGGAGATGGTGGACACTTGCTAGATGTTAGTGGAGATGGTGGACACTTGCTAGAGGTTAGTGGAGATGGTGGACACTTGCTAGATGTTAGTGGAGATGGTGGACACTTGCTAGATGTTAGTGGAGATGGTGGACACTTGCTAGATGTTAGAGGAGATGGTGGACACTTGCTAGATGTTAGTGGAGATGGTGGACACTTGCTAGATGTTAGAGGAGATGGTGGACACTTGCTAGATGTTAGTGGAGATGGTGGACACTTGCTAGATGTTAGAGGAGATGGTGGACACTTGCTAGATGTTAGTGGAGATGGTGGACACTTGCTAGATGTTAGTGGAGATGGTGGACACTTGCTAGATGTTAGAGGAGATGGTGGACACTTGCTAGATGTTAGTGGAGATGGTGGACACTTGCTAGATGTTAGAGGAGATGGTGGACACTTGCTAGATGTTAGTGGAGATGGTGGACACTTGCTAGATGTTAGAGGAGATGGTGGACACTTGCTAGATGTTAGTGGAGATGGTGGACACTTGCTAGATGTTAGTGGAGATGGTGGACACTTGCTAGATGTTAGTGGAGATGGTGGACACTTACTAGATGTTAGAGGAGATGGTGGACACTTACTAGATGTTAGAGGAGATGGTGGACACTTACTAGATGTTAGAGGAGATGGTGGACACTTACTAGATGTTAGAGGAGATGTGGTGGATCTTGGAGCAGTTCTTGTCAGCCACCACCATGCCCTCAGTGGCTCTGGTGTCAGCTCCCAGGATGACGCCATCCTTCAGAGGGAAACGCAAAGTATATTTTACACGCAAAGTAAAACATACGTCTTCTAATAACTAGCCTAGCCACATGTTAACTTAGTTAGGTGACCGAGTGAAATTTAGACCGTGGTATAATAACCAACCACTCAGGTCGCACCCCTTAAAGCTGACCTATAGACGCATATCTTCTTAAAAACTACTTCACAGGTGATGATTAAGGGACTAACTAATAGAACTCAGCATCAGCGCTTTAGAAGTCTAAAGCGTGACTACATGTTAATCAGCACGTCACTCACCTTAAAGACGATGCCACAGATGGTGGTTCCCGTCTTCCGGGCAGTAGGCAAGCTGCTTCCCACTTTGTTCGCCTCTCCTAACAGATATGCGTTTCTGAAAAAGATAAAAAGCACATGTATAACTCTGTCGCTGTAAAAACAACAGTTCTCTCGAGGCTACAATGGCCATGTCATTGTAAAAGTCTGTCGGCTGCTCAATTCCCTTACACTACATTTGCTTAATGGCAGGTCGTCAATTGCTTTGTGCCCGAGGCGTAACAACGGGACACCCGTTTGAGCCGCTTTCATAATCTTATTTTGTAAAAGAAATGCCTGTTAGCATTTTTTGTTGACATGTCTGTTGGTTTTTCATACGACATAATATACAGTGATGTTCGGGTTGTTAAGTGCCTGCTGTTCTGAACCAATACACTTGTCAAAATCTAACATTCCCAAAATTAAATTATGTACACGTTACGTGTAAAACTAGATACAAACAATTGAGTGCTTTACCAAATCAAAAACTCCTAGTACACGTGAAGCCAATTGTATAACTGTCTAAGCGGCTGCATCTGGTTACTAAGCACTTGCAGAGCTGGAAGAAGTGAAGTACCAGAGTGTAGGAATACTCTGTTACAGTGAAAGTCCTGCATTCAAAATGTTCATCAAGTGAAAGTAGAAAAGTATTCTCATCTAAATATAGTGAAAGTAGTGACAGTAAAAGTACTCAGATCTTGTACTTGAGTAAAAGTACTCAGATCTTGCACTTGAGTAAAAGTACTCAGATCTTGCACTTGAGTAAAAGTAGAAGTTCTCAGATATTGTACTTGAGTAAAAGTAGAAGTACTCAGATCTTGTACTTGAGTAAAAGTAGAAGTACTCAGATCTTGTACTTGAGTAAAAGTAGAAGTACTCAGATCTTGTACTTGAGTAAAAGTAGAAGTACTCAGATCTTGTACTTGAGTAAAAGTAGAAGTACTCAGATCTTGTACTTGAGTAAAAGTACTCAGATCTTGTACTTGAGTAAAAGTACTCAGATCTTGTACTTGAGTAAAAGTACTCAGATCTTGCACTTGAGTAAAAGTACTCAGATCTTGCACTTGAGTAAAAGTACTCAGATCTTGCACTTGAGTAAAAGTAGAAGTTCTCAGATATTGTACTTGAGTAAAAGTAGAAGTACTCAGATCTTGTACTTGAGTAAAAGTAGAAGTACTCAGATCTTGTACTTGAGTAAAAGTAGAAGTACTCAGATCTTGTACTTGAGTAAAAGTAGAAGTACTCAGATCTTGTACTTGAGTAAAAGTAGAAGTACTCAGATCTTGTACTTGAGTAAAAGTAGAAGTACTCAGATCTTGTACTTGAGTAAAAGTACTCAGATCTTGTACTTGAGTAAAAGTACTCAGATCTTGCACTTGAGTAAAAGTACTCAGATCTTGCACTTGAGTAAAAGTACTCAGATCTTGCACTTGAGTAAAAGTAGAAGTTCTCAGATATTGTACTTGAGTAAAAGTAGAAGTACTCAGATCTTGTACTTGAGTAAAAGTAGAAGTACTCAGATCTTGTACTTGAGTAAAAGTACTCAGATCTTGTACTTGAGTAAAAGTAGAAGTACTCAGATCTTGTACTTGAGTAAAAGTAAAAGTACTCAGATCTTGTACTTGAGTAAAAGTACTCAGATCTTGCACTTGAGTAAAAGTACTCAGATCTTGCACTTGAGTAAAAGTACTCAGATCTTGCACTTGAGTAAAAGTACTCAGATCTTGCACTTGAGTAAAAGTAGAAGTTCTCAGATATTGTACTTGAGTAAAAGTAGAAGTACTCAGATCTTGTACTTGAGTAAAAGTAGAAGTACTCAGATCTTGTACTTGAGTAAAAGTAGAAGTACTCAGATCTTGTACTTGAGTAAAAGTAGAAGTACTCAGATCTTGTACTTGAGTAAAAGTAGAAGTACTCAGGTCTTGTACTTGAGTAAAAGTAGAAGTACCAGAGTGTAGGAATACTCTGTTACAGTAAAAGTCCTCATTCAAAATGTTCCTCAAGTGAAAGTAGAAAGTATTCTCATCTAAATATCGTGAAAGACAGTGAAAGTAGTCGTTGTGCAGATTGGTCCATTTCAGAATAATATATATGATATGTTTTATAATGATTGATCATGAAAGTGTTCTCAGAGCTGGTGAAGGTGCAGCTAGTCTGAAGTACTTTGTAGACTGCAGGGTAGCTGGTGAAGGTGCAGCTAGTCTGAAGTACTTTGTAGACTGCAGGGTAGCTGGTGGAGGAGCAGCTAGTCTGAAGTACTTTGTAGACTGCAGGGTAGCTGGTGGAGGAGCAGCTAGTCTGAAGTACTTTGTAGACTGCAGGGTAGCTGGTGGAGGTGCAGCTAGTCTGAAGTACTTTGTAGACTGCAGGGTAGCTGGTGGAGGTGCAGCTAGTCTGAAGTACTTTGTAGACTGCAGGGTAGCTGGTGGAGGTGCAGCTAGTCTGAAGTACTTTGTAGACTGCAGGGTAGCTGGTGGATTTACTCCAGGTGGAACTAAAGTCTGATTTAACACTTGATTATATTTCACATCATTCATCCACATCTGAGAAGTAACTAAAGGGATTAAATACATGTAGTGGAGTAAAAGTACACCATTTACCTCTGAACTGTAGTGGGGTAGAAGTACACAGTAGCATATATGGAAATACTCAAGTAAAGTCCCTTACTTTAGTACATTTAATTAGTCACTTTACACCACTATGCACTTGGAATATAGTCGATTAAAAGTGTCTAAATCCAGTCATCTCCTCTACAGTATGAACCAACGCTAGCTAACCGTTAACTAGCATAATGTATACAAACAGCTGAATATAAACAGGTATGAGAAGAAATGCTCCGCCAGGACATGTTTGTATAAAATACACGTTATATAAATGTCAAACCATAAGATATGAAGCGGATTGTGTTCAAATGGAAAACATACTAGTAGCGCGGAAAAGCCTTAGTCATCGTATGGTTGACATGAGTTAGCATCACTAAGAAAAGCCCCTCAAAACGCGTCTATTTCACACAACGTCTCAAAACAACAGCCACGACATCATTCTACTTCGTGAGGTAGTTCTTGTGAACAGGTTTTTCTTTGTTAAAACGTAGCTTACCTCTTGCAGTGATCGAAACTGAAACCCCCGACCGGTGGCTGGTTCACTATTAATGTCGCCATCTTGATAAATGAAGTGGGGTTTGTTTCCCGGAAGTAAAGGAAGTGGGTCTTCTTCTGTGGTGTTTAACGGCAGGTGGCATGTATGTGATTTTGCTTCGCAGCCTCCCTCTGGAGCCAGCTTTGTACTGCGACCGACCATCGTTATTGTAGAATATATATTTTTGTCTGGACCAGTGTCCTTTCATCAGAGGAAGAAAGTAATTAAGTACATGTACTCAAGTACTTTACTTAAGTAGAATTTTGAGATACTTGTACTTTACTGGAGTATTTCCATGTTATGCTACTGTGTACTTCTACTCCACTACAGTTCAGAGGTAAATCGTGTAATTTTAAGTAAAAGTTGAAGTACTACTACTCAGATCCTGTACTTGAGTAAAAGTAGAAGTACCAGAGTGTAGGAATACTAAAGTACAAAGTAGCATTACATTGAAATACTCGAGTAAAGTACAAGTACCTCAAAAGGGTACTTACTGTAAGTGCAGTAGGCTACTTGAGAACATGTACTAGTTACTTTACACCTCTGGGTACTGTTATCATAAACATTCTAATCATAGCATGTATGCAACTTTGTATGACAGTGGTGTATATATATATATATTGTGAATGAAAGATAATTACAATATATATATTATAATAATTTTTCATTCACAAAATTGAGTAAATAATAACTAATGATAATCTAACACACACACATATTTCTCAACAGGTTAACTTAATGAATACATCAACAAAGTGAGAAACAAATATTAGCAGTTTTTGTATTTTACACGTTCTGTAACAACCTCTGGTAAACAGGAGTTTTCCAGAACCCCATACACACGGCTTGGTCTGTGTTTTTAATCATGCTTCTGTGTTTTGTTCACCAACAGGACAGGTGCCAACCCGATGCCAGCTGGATGTCAAGGTCGGAAAGGAAATGGGCTCCAGTCAGGTGGACGAGATCAGATAGTGCGCCTCCAAAACAAGATGGGAGCATTATGTTGATTAAGCTTTTTATTAAAGCAGAGTGGGAGAAACAGGTGGATGAAGGTGTAATCGGTGGATCTCAGAGACTGATAACACAGGTTTAATGGGCTCTGACCTGAACCTCGTCATACACTTCCTTCATGTTCCAATACCTTATGTTGGGGATGTGAAATCATGACTAACGTTTTCCTGCTGCGTCTGTCCACTCCAGCACCTCTTCAACCTTCACTTTAACCACCAGAACCCCTTCGATAGGAACTAGCTACTAATCAATACAAGCATCCTATTACAACCAAGGGTTAGGCAAAACAGATGGCACTGTTTAATTAATGTATAAAGCCGGAATTAGTATCTTTATATTCACCATCAGTGGGGGTCAGAAACGCAACTTTATACAAATGAATGGTAATGTTGCCTTGTTTTAAATATTTGTACACTGGCAAAACTACATTTTCCTCCCTCGTGGAACAATCCGGATTTATCTAATCAGTTTCCGCACATAGACCAGAGATCCATGCTAAGATAACTCAGTCTCACGGCATTTCGAGTTATAGTCACAAAATTAATCTATTGATTACCAACACGATTTCGCCATTTTTTTCGTGTCACACAGAACGATTTTAAAAGCAATGTAAATAATAACAAATTAGAAGGAAAAACAGATTAAAAAAAATACAGATTTCAGTATTCTGAGGCTCTGAGCCATTTCTTTTCCTCGCGGACGGCAAAAAAACTCCGACATTATACAATTTAAATGAAAAGGGATAGGGTTAGGGTAAGATATTGAGTGAGAAAATGTTTTTATGAACCACACAGCTTCCGGTCTTCCAAGACCCGACCGGACAAAAAGACGTGGCGCCGGCGGCAGGAAACACACTACCAATAGAAATACATTGCTTTCGAAAATTGTGTTGGTGAACACGAATCAATAGATTAAATTAATTTCGTGACTATAACACGAAATGCCGTGAGACTGGGTTGTAAGATCACACACCTCAAACACTTTCCATAACTACATCCTAATTTATTCTCACACCTTTTGCAGAAGTACGCCAATGGCTGGAGACCAATTCTTTGTATTGCCTACCATCTTCCTTCTTTGGCTGCTACATGTTATTTTCCGCTTCACTTGGTTTGAATATACACAATTCTATAACACGTAGGTGTGAGCAAGTTCTCTGATTGGTCAATAGGCGTGTTTGATTCCACGATCAAACAACGGTCAAATAGAACGTGCCTTTTCACAACAAGTCAGTATCCCTCCGCGTCTGAGAAAAACGGTATACCGTTGGGCCGAAAAGCAAACTGCAAGTTTGCTTTTTACTCCAGTACAGGCGTACGGACCTCGGCGCAAGCGCCTGGGTCCTGCCGCAGTACTGCCGCAGTACTGTCGTACCAATAATGACGTTCAAGAACGGCCTCTCGTGTATGATTGCTTAAATCAACAATGGATCTGCACTAAACAAGCAGTGCCTTAACTCTCACCAAGAAACCTTTCATGGTGATCTGGAAATGAAGGAAAACCACACTCACTTTTAAGTTCCTTTGTAGTTTATTTGAATACAAGTCTCATTTACAATATCATTTTATTGCATCATTATAGTATCAAAATCCTATCCTGGTATTTGAAATAATCTCAGTAAAATGCCTCCGTGTGCAGACAGAGCTTTGAGACTTCACCAATGATGTGCAATAATAACATATGTGCCGTTAATAACTTTGCAATATATCCCTGGCTGCTAAAGAGACATCTGTGACAGGATGTGTATTTTGTAAATTGTGTAATTTTTCTTTCAAATGTTTTATCTTTAATATAAAAATGTTATGCGTGCTTCTTAGTTAATATTAAAGGTCACCTATTATGCAAAATCCACTTCTCCATGTCTCTTCCACATCAACATGTGTCCCCTCTTCTTCATGTCTCTTCCACATCAACATGTGTCCCCTCTTCTTCATGTCTCTTCTACATCAACATGTGTCCCCTCTTCTTCATGTCTCTTCCACATCAACATGTGTCCCCTCTTCTTCATGTCTCTTCTACATCAACATGTGTCCCCTCTTCTTCATGTCTCTTCCACATCAACATGTGTCCCCTCTTCTCCATGTCTCCTCTACATCAACATGTGTCCCCTCTTCTTCATGTCTCTCCTACATCAACATGTGTCCCCTCTTCTTCATGTCTCTTCTACATCAACATGTGTCCCCTCTTCTCCATGTCTCTTCTACATCAGCATGTGTCCCCTCTTCTTCATGTCTCTTCTACATCAACATGTGTCCCCTCTTCTTCATGTCTCTTCTACATCAACATGTGTCCCCTCTTCTCCATGTCTCTTCTACATCAACATGTGTCCCCTCTTCCTCATGTCTCTTCTACATCAACATGTGTCCCCTCTTCTCCATGTCTCTTCTACATCAACATGTGTCCCCTCTTCTCCATGTCTCTTCTACATCAACATGTGTCCCCTCTTCTCCATGTCTCTTCTACATCAACATGTGTCCCCTCTTCTTCATGTCTCTTCTACATCAACATGTGTCCCCTCTTCTTCATGTCTCTTCTACATCAACATGTGTCCCCTCTTCCTCATGTCTCTTCTACATCAACATGTGTCCCCTCTTCTTCATGTCTCTTCTACATCAACATGTGTCCCCTCTTCTCCATGTATCTTCTACATCAACATGTGTCCCCTCTTCTTCATGTCTCTTCTACATCAACATGTGTCCCCTCTTCCTCATGTCTCTTCTACATCAACATGTGTCCCCTCTTCTTCATGTCTCTTCTACATCAACATGTGTCCCCTCTTCTTCATGTCTCTTCTACATCAACATGTGTCCCCTCTTCTTCATGTCTCTTCTACATCAACATGTGTCCCCTCTTCTTCATGTCTCTTCTACATCAACATGTGTCCCCTCTTCTTCATGTCTCTTCTACATCAACATGTGTCCCCTCTTCTCCATGTCTCTTCTACATCAACATGTGTCCCCTCTTCTTCATGTCTCTTCTACATCAACATGTGTCCCCTCTTCTTCATGTCTCTTCTACATCAACATGTGTCCCCTCTGTGGAAAGAGACTCTGAAAGTTCCAGGAACAAAGATTCTCTCTCTTTTTGATCCATTTCTATAAAAACCTGTCGGAAAATGAGCTGATCAGATTTTGGCCACTTTGTGATGTCATAACGATGTGTTGTCTTGTGTAGCCATTGGCCAATCAGCAACAAGGTACCCCCCCCCTTATCACCTGAATCTCCTCTAGAGCTCCATTGAGTTCTTTGTAACCAAGTCTCTCTCAGAGGGGCGTGGGGGAGGGGCTCCTTGTCTTCATCTAAAGTAACAGACAGAGAATCAGCACTTTGGAAACAGGGCTGAAACAGAGGGGATTATGGGTAATGCTGCAATTATCTGTTTGGTGTTTCAGCCAATCAGAGACAGGCTCTGTATATATCTGAGAGCTGTGAGATATTGATGAAAGACAGTACGATAGGGGACCTTTAACATTGGGCTGTATTTGGCTCATCGCTGTAACAAATCCTCAGTGGGACGAATAAAGGGATTCTGATTCTGACTCATGCACAGCTGCGCTTGGCGTGCAGCATCTCGATGAGCAGGTTGTTGCAGGCCCCCCCCACTCAGGTGTTTGCAGTACAGGTAGTCTTCGGCCAGGGTGCTGAGCGAGCGGATCTCAGACAGACAGAGCAGCAGGTGAGCGAAGCGGCCAATCAGGTGAGAGGAGGTGCTCAGTGTGTACTCCAGCAGGGAGGATTCAGCCTGCTCGTGCACACTCTCAACAAACTGAGGGTCCTCCAGCTGTTTCACATCTGCCCGGCAACAGAGGAAGAATGAGCAATGAATGAACGAAAAGCCGTCAAACATGTTAGGATCATAAGATAAAGATAAGATAAGAAGTACTTTGTTGATCCCAATTTGGGAATTATTTGCGTTGCAGCAGCAGCATAAAAAGACAAGAGAAATTAAAACACTCGAGATAAACAATCCAAAATATTTCTGAAATGTACATGTGGAAAATGTACATGTGGAAATACAAATGTACATGTGGAAAATGTACATGTGGAAAATGTACATGTGGAAATACAAATGTACAGTCACATGGAGTGGAGGACTATATAACGGGTGGCAGACGATCCTTTACTTCAGTAAAAGTAGAAATACTTAGTTCTGAAAATACTTCACGTGAAAGTCCTGAATTCAACATTTTAATTAAGTAGAAGTTTTTCCAGCTAAATGTAAATATCAAAAGTAAAAGTACCCTTTATGCAGCATGGCTGTTTTGAAAGTATTATGTTATTGTGGAATATTAAATGATTCTCTTCTTTTAATAGTTTACAAATACAGGTAAAAACATTTAAATCTTGAAGTGTGTGGATTTTAAAGGTCACCTATCTAGGTCTCAGATATTACAAATATATTAAAAACATGTCTATGAAGTGTTTTGCTCAAAATACCAAACTGATCACCCGTTCCAGCCACGCCTCGTATCCCTCTGTTTCACTTCCTGTTTCAAAAGTGCTGATTTGGGTATAAAGCTTTAAAAGAGGAGGGGTCTGAGCTCATGCGGGACCCGGCAGCTACCGCCTAAACTAAATGCTGCCGTGATGAAACTCCATATCATGGATCATCAAGGATCTGAAACAGTCTGGAGCTCAAAGGCTTTCTCTCTTGCCGGTTACACCACAAGGTGAGCTCCTTTCTACTTCCTGCTTCTTCACACACATGCTCTCCAGCACAGGTTAGCTCTGAGTGTTAGCGATGCTAATGTAAACATATTACGTCCAAAACAGTCGGGCTTTGTTTCTGATAGCGACGTTTCTGATTGGCCCGTGGGTCCACATTTCAGATGTTACGTCATATCGGACGCAAATCTGGATCAGCTCCGTTGTTCCCCGTTTTTAGAGATTTGGGTACGGAGGAAAAGAGAGAGGGTTTATTTCCTGACGCTGCGTGAGTCCCCCGACGCACCGGGGACACATGGTGATGTAGAAAAGACATCACAAAGTGCATTCTGCCTGATACGTCCCCTTTAAGACAGATTTGGTTTTTTATTTATTTATTAGAGACTTTAGTATCATACATGATAAGCAGCATTATATAATATAAGCATATCCTGTGTTTGAGTGGACTAAAGAGTACAATATTGCCTGTGAAATTAAGTGGAGTAGAAGTACACAGCAGCATAAAAAGGAAATACTCAAGTAAAGTAAAATCATGTTAAAATAAAACTTAGGTCTTGTACTTAGTACGTTTACCTGAAATCACATAAAGAACACTTGAGTTATTACAGAGAAGCTTTTCGTTGTTAAGCAAATGTACTTGCACCCTTGGCGTTTCAAAAGTGATAATACATTTTAGACCCTTAATGAACATGTGATTAATTTAGAGACTTAAAAACAACCCTTGGATCCAGATTATGGACTAAAGACCCCATGAATACCTTTGAATCTGTTGTCACCAACCTGGGTTGAAGAGGACGAGGAACTTGATGCAGGCGAACTCTTGACGGTCCACCTTCAGGATGAGCAGCTTCTCCACCAGATCCTGTCCCCTCTGGACCAGACTGGCCAGGGTGAGACCGGCATGAGAGGCCACGTAGGAGAGCTCCACCTGAACAACGAGACACGAACTGACATGAGGTTCATATGCACAGGTCCAACCTCCTGTCTCAAACCACAACAAGGTTTTGGGTTGGGATTACGTGTGTAAGGGTTATGTTTTGCATCCCTAAAATGTACACAATCACTCTCAAAATCTCGTGTCAGCCCACCACATATTTGCAGTGTTTTCTTTTTTGACAAAACCCAGCATAAATATCTTCTCTAAATAATTGCAGAAAAAATAGCAGCAGTGTTCACAGAGCATGTGCAGTTACACGGTGGCTATTTTCTGTCCAATATACTGGTCCTTTTAAAAGATTTTGGACATTGTTAAGGTTTTTATTACCATAAAACATTATGAGACCTGTAAAATAAAAGTAAGATTAGTATCTAGTCCTAACAATGAGTTGTCATAATAAGTATTATAAAACAGAAACTTTGCAATGGGTTTTGGAAGCAGGAAGGAATGCAAGAAGACCCTCTGAAGTAAATGGGAGAATTGTATCACCCTCTCCAAACAATGTGGATGCTATCACATCTGCGTAAATATAATATCATAATAAGCGTAAAACATTAGAACTAGAAATGAACACCCCACTTGGTCCCCGTGCTGTGAGGAATTTGCTCGCTCCTTTTGGTTTGCGAAACGTCTTTTCATTGTTAATAAATGATACAAAACAGAAAGAGAGACAGAAGGACCTCCTGTCCGGTGACCAGCAGCAGGCTGTTCTCTCGGCCCTGCAGCACGTTCCTGCAGACGGTGTCCAGCAGCAGCAGATCGCTCCAGCAGCTGTGCAGCAGCTTCATCTGGTCGTCCACCTGGGAGCACGGAGACAATCGCCTTATCAACAACATCCTCTCGTCTTATCTGAGCTACATCCAACTTATACAACTGTCATGCATGTTGGCATTCTTACAATGACACAATTCGCAGGTGTAATGTAACATTGAGGCCAAAGAGGAAGTCGAACTTTATTCATTTACTTTTCCCACTGTTTCCCCATTATACATTGATATCCAAAGGGATTGCCATTGTTTGCAGCGTGGTGCAGGAATGAGTCTCAAACCTATAGGAGTCAGCCTTTTACCACTTCTGGGATCCCTTGTCTTGAAGTCAATGTTTTTTTCATACTCTGGATTTTTTAACACTTTTTTGTTAACTAGATAATTCCATATATCCAATCCAATCCACTTTATTTATATAGCACAGTTTAAAAACATTGAGTGCTTCACAATGAACATAACATTATAATAAAATATAATATTACACGAATAGATAAAAAAGCACACATAAGAATAAATACAAGGCACATAAAGGCTATGGACAGACAGTAAAAGCATACAAACAGGTATGACATAGCTCAGACTGACTGGTAAGCGAGGGAAAAGAGGTGGGTCTTTAGGCGGGACTTAAAAGCTTCAAGAGTGGGCGACAATTTAACATGAGGGGGGGGCAGGTCGTTCCAGAGCCTGGGGGCTACCGATGAGAACGCTCGGTCTCCCCAGGTCTTTTTATTTGTTTTTGGGACTATCAGTTGATCAGCCGACCTCAAAGCCCTTGAGGGGGTGTACACCTGTAAGAGGTCGGAGATGTACTCTGGGGCCAGCCCATTAAGAGATTTAAAAACAAACAATAAAATCTTAAAATGGACTCTAAGATGGACAGGAAGCCAGTGGAGCGAAGCCAGAACTGGTGTGATGTGGTCAAACTTGCGGGTTCCTGTGAGCAGCCGCGCCGCAGCGTTTTGTACAAGCCGCAGGCGGCCAGCGAAGTCTTATTTAGGCCGGCATAAAGTGCATTACAATAATCTAAACGAGTTGAAACAAAGGCATGAATTTCACGCTCAAAGTTTAAAAAGGATAAAACCGGTTTAATTTTGGACAGGAGCCTCAAGCGATACGAACTGGACTTAACCACAGAGCTAATCTGTTTATCTAATTTAAAAGCACTGTCGATGTTGACACCCAGGTTTGTGACCATGGGTTTTGCGTACTGCAGGGAACCCAGGTCATCACCATTTGGTCCACACACAATTACCTCCGTTTTGCTCTTATTTATTTTCAAAAAGTTTAGCGCCATCCAGGCCTTTATGTCATTAAGACAGTCAACCAGGGGCATCAGAGAGCTAGTGTTTTTTCTTAGGGGTAGATATAATTGGGAGTCGTCCGCATAAAGGTGGTAGGAGACGCCATGTTTTCTAAAAATCAGTCCAAGGGGGAGAAGGTATAAGGAAAATAAAATAGGCCCCAACATAGAACCTTGGGGAACTCCACAGGATAAGGGGGCAGAAGAGGATGTAAAGTCACCAAGCCTAATAGAGAAAGATCTCTGGGACAGATAGGACCTGAACCACTCTAAGGCAGCACCCCTGATACCCACACAGTGCTCGAGACGAGAGATAAGGATGGAGTGGCCAATCGTATCAAAGGCAGCTGTGAGGTCTAAGAGCATAAGGATGGCAGAGTCACCAGAGTCTGTAGTGACCAGGAGGTCATTGAATACTCTTAGAAGGGCAGACTCAGTACTGTGAAGCGCTTTAAAACCGGATTGGAAAATATTGTGTGCATGTAGAAAAGACTGCAGCTGTAAGAGCACGGTTTTCTCCAATATTTTTAAAATAAAAGGAAGCTTCGAGATGGGTCTGTAATTTGAGAAGACAGAAGTGTCCAAATTATTTTTCTTTATCAGGGGTGCCACAACCGCTTGTTTGAAATAAACTGGCACAGAACCGGACTCTAGGTATTACGCACTGAAATCTGAGAGCGGACATTTGACAAGCGCAGTCAGCAGCGCACAGAAGCAGCCTGAGTGCGAGGAGAAGGTTTTAAACTGGAAAACAGGAAATCTGTAAGCAGCAATATATCTGAGTGCAAGCGTACAGTTTGAGCAGAAGCAGAGCAAATCTAAGCGCAAGGACAGGGTTAAGAAATACAAAATATGAACGTGAAATCAATTATGCTCTCAAATTGAAAGAACACGCTCTTGAATAAAGATAGGGAATAACCTCCATAATAAAGTCGATTTTAAAAACGTTTTATAGAATAGAAAACAACATTAAGCTCACTGCGGGACGTTGCAGAAATGTCCCCACCACGTAATGCTGTGTGAAGGAGTCGTGTTCATTTCACGTATTTTGGTGAGACCACGTTGCTATGGGACGCCCTGCCCGTTGACAACTGACGCTCGAGGGGTACCCAGTGCGTAATAGGGTGATGTGAAGGGGCCCTGACCGATCGTCAATATGTGACGAGTTGGGAGTGAGAATGTGTTGGTTCTTTCATAGTTTTGATGTCTTCAGTATTAATCTACAAAGTAAAACTAAATACAAAATAAACAAAATCCATTGAATGAGAAGGTGGTCGAAACTTTTGACTGTATTGTACATATTTGCATACATATCTTTATATATTTTAGTTTTTGTGTTCGGGATTGTGGGAAACAGTGTTTCAATCTGTCTGTCTCTACCATAGACTGAAAGATTGACAATAAAGTTGACTTTGATACATGTCTTACCTTCAGCTGTTTGAAGAAGATGGACGTGCGAGCCCACTCCACGATGGAGAACAGCGTCTGGTCGGCCATGACACACATCAGGCTGAAGGTGTTTGGGGTCCCGTTCTCCTCCTCCTGCAGGATCCGAGCAGAGATCTTACTCTGCAGCTGGAGCTCATCTGGATCACAGCGCAGGAACTCCATCACCAGCTGAGGCATGCTGGGAGCTGGTGGAGAGAAGGAGTGGATCCTAGAAGAAGGGCCTGGTGGGAAGTAAGGCAAGGCAAGGCAAGGCAAGTTTATTTATATAGCACTTTTCAACGCAAGGCAATTCAAAGTGCTTTACAAAAAAAAATGAAAGAGATTAAGCATTAAAAAAGAAAAGCTAATCAAATAAACATTAAGGAAAAATACATGGATAAAAGTTACAGTGCAGTTTAAAATATGAATAGTTCAATTAAACATTACAAGAAAAAGTACATGGATAAATGTTACAGTGCAGTTTAAGATATGAATAGTTCAATTAAAAGCAGCGACAAAAAGATAAGTCTTCAGCCTGGATTTGAAAGTAGTCAGAGTTGCAGCGGACCTGCAGGTTTCTGGGAGTTGGTTCCAGATGTTTGGAGCATAATAACTGAACGCTGCTTCTCCATGTTTAGTTCTGACTCTGGGGACAGAAAGCTGACCAGTCCCTGAAGACCTGAGAGATCTGGATGGTTCATAGTTTAGCAGGAGGTCAGACATGTATTTTGGGCCTAAACCATTCAGTGCTTTATAAACCAGCAGCAGTATTTAGAAATCTATTCTTTGACACACAGGAAGCCAGTGTGAAGACTTCAGAACAGGAGTGATGTGATCCACTTTCTTAGTGTCAGTGAGGACTCGAGCAGCGGCGTTCTGAATCAGCTGCAGCTTCCTAATAGATTTTTTAGTGAGACCTGTGAAGACACCATTGCAGTAGTCCAGTCTACTGAAGATAAAAGCATGGGACAAGTGTCTCCAGATCCTGCTGTGACATTAGTCTTTTAATCCTAGATATGTTCTTTAGGAGATAGTAGGCTGATGTAGTAACTGTTTTAATGTGACTGTTGACACTCAGGTCAGAGTCCATGACTACACCTAGATTTCTGGCTTTATCTGTTGGTTTGAACATTGCAGACTGAAGCTCAGCGCTAACTTTTATACGTTCTGCCTTGGCTCCAAAAACCATTACCTCAGTTTTATCTTTGTTTAATTGGAGAAAGTTCTGACACATCCAGTCATTGATTTGTTCAATGCACTTACTCAGTGTCTGAATTGGAGCATAGTCTCCTGGTGAAATTGTTACGTACATGTGTGTGTCATCTGCATAGCTATGGTAACTTATTTTGTTGTTCTTCATTATCTGAGCCAGTGGTAGCATATAGATGTTAAAGAGAAGAGGCCCCAAGATGGAGCCTTGAGGAACCCCACATGTCATATTTGTCAACTCAGATGTGTATTTACCGATAGAAGCAAAGTTGTTTCTGTCCTTTAAGTAGGATTTAAACCAATTTAGAACTCTTTCCGAAAGTCCCACCCAGTTTTCCAGTCGGTCGAGTAATATGCTGTGGTCAACAGTGTCAAACGCAGCACTGAGATCTAATAATACTAACACTGAAGTTCTGCCACTGTCTGTGTTTAAGTGGATGTCGTTAAAGACCTTTACAAGAGCAGTCTCAGTGCTGTGGTTTGGACGAAAGCCTGACTGGAACACATCGAAACAACTATTTAAATGCAAGAAATTACTCAACTGTTGAAAAACAACTTTTTCAATGATTTTACCTAGAAATGGCAGGTTTGATATGGGCCTGTAATTATTCATTACTGAAGCATCTAGATTATTCTTTTTTAAGAGCAGTTTAATGACTGCAGTGTTCAGGGCCTGTGGAAAAATACCTGAGTGAAGAGATTTGTTTATTAGGTAGTAGTGGAGTACAAATACTTTGTTAATGTACTTAAGTACATTTTTCTGGTATCAGTACTTTACTCCACTACTTATTTTTCTGATGACTTTTTACTTTGACTTCTTACATGTTCAACCCAAATACCTGTACTTTCTACTTCTTACATGTTGAACACCAATACCTGTACTTTCTACTTCTTACATGTTGAACACAAATACCTGTACTTTCTACTTCTTACATGTTGAACACAAATACCTGTACTTTCTGCTTCTTACATGTTGAACTCAAATACCTGTACTTTCTACTTCTTACATGTTGAACACCAATACATGTACTTTCTACTTCTTACATGTTGAACACAAATACATGTACTTTCTACTTCTTACATGTTGAACTCAAATACCTGTACTTTCTACTTCTCACATGTTGAACACAAATACCTGTACTTTCTACTTCTTACATGTTGAACACAAATACCTGTACTATCTAGTTCTTACATGTTGAACCCAAATACCTGTACTTTCTACTTCTTACATGTTGAACACAAATACCTGTACTTTCTACTTCTTACATGTTGAACACAAATACCTGTACTTTCTACTTCTTACATGTTTAACTCAAATACCTGTACTTTCTACTTCTTACATGTTGAACACAAATACCTGTACTTTCTACTTCTTACATGTTGAACTCAAATACCTGTACTTTCTACTTCTCTCATTTCCCAAACAGCTGGTTTCTTTAGTCTGAATGTGTGTTTGGTGCGTGATCATTATTCTTTAGAGTCGTTGCGTGTCTATTGATTTGAACACGATCCGTGTATCCATCACTTCCTGGTCTTCTCTAAAGGCCCTGTCACACTGTCCCGAAATTGACACCCGATGGACACACGATAAAGGAAATGTTCAAATTCGTATGACCGCCGGTGGAGTTTCACAGGCTCTGTCAAAACACTGTCACTACACAATGATACTGTACTGATATTTTCAGATTTTGTTCTTTACTTTCTCCGTCTTTATATGTAGAAAATATTACGTTTTCTCCGTAATGTTGTTTCCATAGCAACAACAACTTCCTGTCAACTCTCCTTCAAAATAATATATTATATCCTTTTTAGTTTCACAGTAACACAAATTGGGTTATTTACATAATACGTTTACATGATTTTGTTGTGCAATAAAACAACCCGATGGACACACGATAAAGGAAATGTTCAAATTCGGCTGTGATCGTTGCAACATCGGGCCATTCGTATGATCGCCGGTGGAGTTTCTCAGGCTCCGGCAGCAACTTCGTGAGCGGTGGGAAAATCTTTGGCATGCCAAACAATTGCCGAAGGACCTTGCGAAGGTTCATTTTCGTGTTGAATTCGTGTGTAAATGTTGCCCTTCGTAAGGCCATCGTGAGGGCATCTTGTTATCATCGGTGCCATCGGGCATTCCCCCCGATCAGAGTGAAGGTGAATGCACCGATGATAACACGAAGATGACACGATTTGACAAGATGCCCTCACGAGTGCCTTACGAAGTTGCCGCTCATGAAGTTGCTGCCGGAGCCTGAGAAACTCCACCGGCGGTCATACGATGGCTTAGATGCCCTCACAAATGGCCCGATGTTGCTACGATCACAGCCGAATTTGAACATTTCCTTTATCGTGTGTCCATCGGGTGTCAATTTCGGGACAGTGTGACAGGGCCTTAAAGAAGGGACCAATGGAAACGTTGTCATGTTGCCGTTGTTCAGCATGGAAACATTCATTAGCTAACAATGACATTATTGTTCTATTAATATAAAGGGAGGTCAGGTACTCTTTAAAGCAGCTGCTAGTTATGGGTACTTTTTACTGAAGTACACTTCAAAGCCTCTTTACTTTTACTTGAGTAAAGAAGTTTAGTCAATACTTCTACTTTCACCAGAGTATTTTTAAACACGAGTATCTGTACTTCTACTTGAGTAAAGGATGTGTGTACTTTTGCAATCTCTGGGTCCTGGTGAGCCGTTGTTGGAGTGCTGGGATTTCCAGTTTGAGAAGGAGGTGCTCTGGTACTGGGTGGATGGCAGGAGTGAACACAGGTGTGGAGGCTGTGCTGTGGGGAGCGAGGTGCTGGGAATCATGGGAAGAGGGTGGAAGCCAGTGGTGAAGGTCAAGGTCCTGTGGTGGGTGGAGGAGCCGCTGTCCAGTCTGAATCCTCCATCTTGAATCAGAGCGTCTCTCTGCTGCTTTAGGGCCCGATCTCGTTTGTACATCGGGCCGAACTTGTTTCTGCCTCCTCGCTTCCTGTCGGCTCGAACAGCTGCGGAGAGCAGGGGATTTATTGAGAACACATGGTGCTAATTTATCACAAATCTGTGTTGTTTGTAATTCTGAAAATCTGAATTTAGCTTGTTTTACTTTCGGTCATAAGTGAAAACAGACATTGAGTTCTGAATTGCAGAATTCAATAAAAAGAAAGTATTTCCTTTCAGATAGTTTTTCTTTATTTTCAGATTGTTTTTTTGAATTAAACTTTTGGTCACATGATCCCAACTCATATTAATACTGTATATAAGATTGGGAGGGTTACTTTCAGATGCATTCAGTTACCAGGGAAGATTTTGTATCTGTAACCTAATCTGAGTATCAAAAGGTAAAAGCTATGTAATCTGATTACTCTCCGTTACTTTTGGATATCAAATGCAATGCAAATAAATTCAAGAGTGTATTATGTAAGACAACAGAACAACGTGACCTTAGAAAAAGAAGAAACCAAGATATGTTGATTGTATCATAGGAAAACCTGCCTTTCATTAAGCCAGGCAGTAGCCTTTACATCAACAGTTAAACAAATGAGCACATACTACAATTTAAACAAGCAGAAATAAAATCTGAGCCAAAAGAAAATTCTCCGTTTTTGTTTAACACAGTTAAAGGTGGGGTGGGTAAGTTTCAGAAACCGGCACGAGATACACTTTTTGTTATATTCCATGGAATGCTCTTAACATCCCGATAGCAATGAATATCTGAAGTGCTTTGACAACAAATCCATTAAAAAAATTCATCTGTAGAAACCGTAATACTGTAAAAAGTACAACCAATCCGATTGGATGGCCTACTTGCCTGTCAGCCTTCAATCGGGGCACACACTTATCTCGTGCCCACCTTGGTCATGTGCGCGTTCGTGTGTGTTGGAGGAGGGGCTCTATAAGGAAGTGGCAGATTTTCTCCGGTTGTGTATTTTCAAATTCTAGCGATCTCGAGCCGGTTTCTCAAATGTACCTACCCCACCTTTAAACTCGCACACACTATGTTATGAACATATAGGATAATCTGCTGTATTAAAAACAGAACAAATAAAATATGATCCTTTTACAGCAAACAGTTCGTTTTTTTAAAGAAATGTTTGTAACAGTAATGATTAAGTCTTTCTTTATATAACTGTGTCTCCATAGCCGCTCCTCACCTTCCAGTCGCATGCCCACATGGAGACACTTGAGGAACCTGCAGGACGGACAGCGTTTCCTCTGACCGCGGTCGATGGTGCACTCCTGCTGCTCCGCACACACGTACTGCTTGTTGTTCTGAACCGTCCGTTTGAAAAAGCCCTGAGAGTGAGGAAGAGGAAGAGGAAGAGGAGGAGGAGAAGTCCACTGAAGAAAGCATGTTCCATATATTCTAAGTAGAATCAAGTGTTGAATCAGACTTTAGTTCCACCTGGAGTGAATCCACCAGCTACCCTGCAGTCTACAAAGTACTTCAGACTAGCTGCACCTCCACCAGCTACCCTGCAGTCTACAAAGTACTTCAGACTAGCTGCACCTTCACCAGCTACCCTGCAGTCTACAAAGTACTTCAGACTAGCTGCACCTTCACCAGCTTTGAGAACACTTTCATGATCAATCATTATAAAACATATCATATCTATTATTCTGAAATGGACCGATCAGCACAACGACTACTTTCACTGTCTTTCACTATATTTAGATGAGAATACTTTCTACTTTCACTTGAGGAACATTTTGAATGCAGGACTTTTACTGTAACAGAGTATTCCTACACTCTGGTACTTCTACTTTTGCTCAAGTACAAGATCTGAGTACTTCTACTTTTACTCAAGTACAAGATCTGAGTACTTCTACTTTTACTTAAGTACAAGATCTGAGTACTTCTACTTTTACTCAAGTACAAGATCTGAGTACTTCTACTTTTACTTAAGTACACGATCTGAGTACTTCTACTTTTACTCAAGTACAAGATCTGAGTACTTCTACTTTTACTCAAGTACAAGATCTGAGTACTTCTACTTTTACTCAAGTACAAGATCTGAGTACTTCTACTTTCACTCAAGTACAAGATCTGAGTACTTCTACTTTTACTCAAGTACAAGATCTGAGTACTTCTACTTTCACTCAAGTACAAGATCTGAGTACTTCTACTTTCACTCAAGTACAAGATCTGAGTACTTCTACTTTCACTCAAGTACAAGATCTGAGTACTTCTACTTTCACTCAAGTACAAGATCTGAGTACTTCTGAGTATGAGTTTATTTAGCAGGGACAGCGCACGGTAGCCAAGATAGATAAACAGATAAACTTTATTCATATTTTAAAATGCCAAATTCTTTGAAAGAGGCTGTTCATGGACGGATGTTGTAAAGTCATCCTAAAAACAAATTATACTTTTTAAAAGTATTAGCTTATATTGATTTAATTGATCCTTAATTTGTTATTTTGTTACAGAAGCATTTAAACAAGGCATTGCACATACGATCAAATAAACATAAACAACTAAACAATAGAAAGATATAGCAATACCTAAAGATACTCGATACAAAATATACCGCATAAGTTAGACTAAACTTTAAAAGAGGACATCCAAAACAGATATGCAGATTATACAATCGTCCAAAGCAGTTTTTAAATGGGACGATAAAAGTACCTTGCAGCTCTCACAGGTGAGCAGCCCGTAGTGGTAACCCGAGACGTGATCTCCACACACCGGACACAGCTCCTTCAAACACAGCCTGCTCTCCATCCTGAAAACAACACAACAACAACATCAACAACAACAACACAACAACATGAACAGGCTAGAATACATGAAGGTTAGTTCTGAAATCAATACATCACAAATACATTTTAAATCATGTCCTAATAATCCAGGAAATTAAATGTTCCGTTACGATAAAAAACAAGCTGGATGAAAATCGAATTGTTGCAAATACAAATATATTTTAACGACTTCTTTGTGCTCGTTAAGTCACCTGCTGCGACTCCCAGTCAGAGTTTAGTAAAGTGATAATGCTGAGAGCGGCGATCAGCCTCCTCCTTTGAGAGGAGGGACAGTTCAGTCAGAGGGACCATCTTTATGCTTCATTTATTCTCTGTTTACTAGATTTGGCCACAATCTCTGAGCCAATCAACGTAATCTCCTCTCTGCTGCTGTTCGCTGTCGTTTTAGGCGATATTGTTGCAGCTACTCTCATCCCGTTTCCCCTCCAGATCTTCAGTCTCCTCTTCATCCCATCACCAAAACCACCATGTGTCAAAACCACATGTTTCCCAGGTTCCTACACGGACAACACTGAAGCGTGGACTTTAATGAAATGTATGATTTCAACAGATTACACATCAGGTTACTTGAAAACAATGATGTTAAAGGCGGGGTAGGTACATTTGAGAAACCGGCTGAGATACACTTTTTGTTATATTCCATGGAATGCTCTTAACATCCCGATAGCAGGCGTTCTCTACCCACCGTCGTCTCACAAGCGTTGGGTAGAGGAAGTCATGTCCCATCTGAAACCTGAGCGGCTAAAGCACACGACCCCGGGGCTCTATCGCAAAGTACTATAAGGTCTGGCAACCATTGCTGTCCTACTTTGAGAACAAATTCTCTAACATTGAAATAACGTAGCCAACGTAGCCCCACATTGTTTTTAACTCATTTATGTTTTGATTTTTACCTATGGTTATTTAAAGGTGGGTTAGGTAAGTTTCAGAAACCGGCTCGAGATACACTTTTTGTTATATTCCATGAATGCTCTTAACATCCCGATAGCAATGAATATCTGAAGTGCTTTGACAACAAATCCATAAAAAAATGTCATCTGTAGAAGCCGTAATACTGTAAAAAGTACAACCTGCCTACCTGCCTGTCAGCCTTCCATCGGGGCACACACCTTCTCTCGTGCCCTCGTTGGTCATGTGCGCGTTCGTGTGTGTTGGAGGAGGGGCTCTGTGAGGAAGTGGCAGATTTTCTCCGGTTGTGTATTTTCAAATTCTAGCGATCTCGAGCCGGTTTCTCAAACTTACCTACCCCACCTTTAACCATGTCGTTTTTAATTTCATAATGTATGTGTACGTTTACTTTCTATATACATATTTTGTATCTCCTCTGGATGTCAATTGATATTTTGTATACTTTCTGTGTGTGCTGTATTTTTGAATGCTGAGTGCTGCTGTTTGTTATATGTGGAAAATCAATACAAATATTTGAATAATAATAACATCCCGATAGCAATGAATATCTGAAGTGCTTTGACAAAAAATCCATAAAGAAATGTCATCTGTGGAAGCCGTGGCGCTGTAAAAAGCACGACCAATCATCTGAGCCGGCTAAAGTAACTGGACGGCCTACCTGCCTGTCAGCCTTCCATCTGGGCACAAACTTATCTTTGTGCCCTCATTGGTCATGTGCGCGTTCGTGTGTGTTGGAGGCGGGGCTCTGTGAGGAAGTGGCAGATTTTTTCCTGCTGTGTATTTTTCAAATTCTAGCGCACTCGAGCTGGTTTCTCCAAAATGACCTACCCCACTTTTAAGTTGAACCTAATATTTTGTATTTAAAGTTAATATTATTGCTTTCAACTAACCTAATACAGTTATGTGAAATCTGTTGACATAATACATTTAATTCAAGTCAATGTTTCAGTGTTCGCATTGTTTCCTCTTACGACCACAATATGTTATGATGTGGTCTACTTGTTGACTATTCCTATTTGTATTATGTTCTTGTGCATGTGTTAATAAATATTCGGTTACTCAGAAATAACCGTTTGAAATAGGCTTAGTGTCTGAAGTGAACACTGCAAGTCAAGGGACACCAGCAACACCTTGATCCATAAGAAAGGTAAATACACGGTGGTGGTCATCTTGCTGATAAAGGGGGTACAGGGACTGAAAGAGAGCTCACCTTACCTGTTCTTGGTTTATAGATCCCCCCCCCCTGTTTTGGGGTCCTTGCTCAAGGGCAACTTGGCACGGCCAATTGGCATCTCTCCAAACTACTCACATACGATATCAATTATGTTTTCTTAGTTGTTTTCACATTTTGTTTTCATGTTTGCATTCCTGCCACCACCACTTGGAGCAGTTTACGCTCTCTTTGAGTTTTGCTCAGTTTCTAACCAACCTTCAGGACCTCTGGTGTTGAGCTGTAGTTTACTGGAGAGAGGGCATCACAGGAAGGACCCTGGAGAACGACAGCTGCAGCAGAAACAGACGCAGCATCCTCTGGGATATATGAATGTCATGTCATGGGAACAGGAGGTCACGTCGCTGACTGAGGAAGAGAAACCAGGACGTTGTAGTGCAGTATTTTTATGACACCAGAAGAGGGAGCTGTTGTATTAAACAACTCAACAGTCCAGTTGGAATTTTATTTGGAGACACTGATATATAAATGCGAGTAAAGCTGTCCTTGTATGTGTTGTAGTTTTAAACATTTTAAGATCTTTATTTGATACATGACATAGTAATTTAAAGTTCACTCGAGACCATTTCTATCCTATTTTCATATTTGTTCTTGCTGTTGTCCACACACCACACACACACACACACACCACACACACACCCACACACACACACACACACACACACACACACACACACACACACACACACCACACACACCTTTAACATAATTTGGATTTTTGTGGCACATAGAGAAATTATGAAAGTATGTTAGTCCCCTCACATCCGAGACATACGCTTTACTTTAACCAGCTATAAGGACGTTTAATTACATTCATCACTTATTTATATTCTGACTTATTGAATACTTATACCTTTCTATCCCAATTATTCTAAACATTGCAATGCTCTCACTTCCTGCAGCGACATCAGGTCTTCCTGTCTACTCCCGCTAACCGAGCAGCTGTTCAAAGTGAACTATCGATGTGGTCCTTTTCAGTATGTTAGAGGTGATGGCATAGTTTTACTGAATGTGATCTTTTCTTGAATACACAATATAGAATACACCATTGTTGACGCAAGAATGTATGGATGGACTCCATCCATGAAATAGATAACCTCAGGAGTTCAATATATGCACTGATTATGAAACGTAAAGAAATGTATTATATGACTGCTATTTTTCTGTGATCATTTGTCAAAATGACCGCGACATGAATTCAATAAAGACGGAGCTTTTCTTGATCTTCCTATATTGCACGTTCTGCAATGATCACGTGATAAATGGAAGTAGCTCTCGAGACCAGGGGGTGTCAAACTCAATTTCATCGCGGGCCACATTCGCATAAAGGTTGCACTCAAAGGGCCGGTTGTAACTATATCCATATATAATATATATATATAAATATAAATATATATATATATATATATATATATATATAAAATAATGTATTATATTACATTATTGCCTCTGAATTGGATTATTATCGGATAGGATAATAACTTGGCAATTAACTACGTCTGAAAGCAGAAGTCCAGGGCAAATAATTGCAAGTCTCTTCAGTGCGCATGTCACAAAACGAGATGCATTGTGGGCCATGTAGTTTATGGGCTACCTGCCTTGTTGGGACTAACGCGTTACAAAGTAAGTTACTTTTTAAATTCAGTAACTCAGTTACCGTTACTACATGGTGCGTTACTCCGTTAGTTTTTTTATATAGTCAACAGCCAGGTGAACAGAGATTAGAACTGTACTTAAGTACAGTACTTGAGTAAATGTACTTAGATACTTCCTGTGTCACATGCGGAGACGGGCTGTGGGCGTGTTTGTGTTGTTTACTAACAAGACTATCATGGCGGCGGCGGAGCTCAAGTCTCGTTGCTCCATCTGGAGATATTCTCACTACTTCACTTTTGTCGAGCACAAAGAAAAGAACGTTTTAGTTAAATGTAAGTTGTGTCCTGGCGGGTCAAACGAGCCTATCTTCTGCCCAAACCAGTCATTCACATCTCTAAAGCATCTGCAGAAACAACATGCTGGGACGAAGCTAGTAGCTAAGACCACAGAGACTCAGCGGACGCCACTCCACCTCCACCTGCACCTCCACCTGCTCCTCCACCTCCACCTGCACCTCCACTCCACCTCCACCTCCACCTGCACCTAAGCAACAGCGGCTGGATTTTAACCGAGGGACTGCTAGCCAGGGGAAAGTCCATAAAGCCATTGCACGGTATGTTGTAGAACACATGCAGGCTATTGCTACAGTGGAGTCACCCGCTTTCAGGGAGCTAGTTAGCATGATAGCATGTCCCGGGCGGCACACGGCATATGAAACTACCTGGAGAAAGAATATACAACAATGTAAAGCCAGCTAATATCGATGCTATCCAGATTGCATATAATGCATGTCAAGTTGATCAACAGATTGTATTATTCTCCAATGCAATAACAGTACTGAGATGAAGGCTAAGGGCATTAATATAATGGGAGCCCTTTTTTAAGTAACTAAAACGTTACTTTTCACAGTAACGCATTACTTTTTGGTGTAAGTAATCAGTAAAGTAACCGAGTTACTTTTGAAATGAAGTAACTAGTAATGGTAACTAGTTACTGGTTTTCAGTAACTAGCACAACACTGCACGTAACCGTATAATAAACGTATTATATTCTTTGCAAGCTCTTGCAGGGCCACATAAAATGTAGTCGCGGGCCGGATTTGGCCCCCGGGCCTTGAGTTTGAGACCCCTGCTCTAGACCAAATGAACACCAATGAGATGTTGAGCAAAGCACACTGATTTGATTGACAGACAAGAGGCGGTGCTGCAACTGCAATGTGTCCCAACAGCTTCACTGAACCACTTTAAGAGCTGTTTACTTTGCCTTTAGGCTACAGACAACAACACCAAACACAAACATTATGTCACGGCCCAGTTAGAGGTTGGGATGTGACCTCCATGAGCTATGCCCATATTTGCTCACACAATATAGTAGAGTAAAAGGATAAAGTACCTTAATGTGGAAAATATGTAAGTGCAAGTCCATACATTTTATACTTAATAATAACAATAATAATACATGGGATTTTTAATAGCGCTTTTCCTAATGCTCAAAGACGCTTTACATGTGTCCCCTCTTCTTCATGTCTCTTCTACATCAACATGTGTCCCCTCTTCTTCATGTCTCTTCTACATCAACATGTGTCCCCTCTTCTTCATGTCTCTTCTACATCAACATGTGTCCCCTCTTCTCCATGTCTCTTCTACATCAACATGTGTCCCCTCTTCTTCATGTCTCTTCTCCATCAACATGTGTCCCCTCTTCTTCATGTCTCTTCTACATCAACATGTGTCCCCTCTTCTCCATGTCTCTTCTACATCAACATGTGTCCCCTCTTCTTCATGTCTCTTCTACATCAACATGTGTCCCCTCTTCTCCATGTCTCTTCTACATCAACATGTGTCCCCTCTTCTTCATGTCTCTTCTACATCAACATGTGTCCCCTCTTCCTCATGTCTCTTCTACATCAACATGTGTCCCCTCTTCTTCATGTCTCTTCTACATCAACATGTGTCCCCTCTTCTTCATGTCTCTTCTACATCAACATGTGTCCCCTCTTCTCCATGTCTCTTCTACATCAACATGTGTCCCCTCTTCTTCACGTCTCTTCTACATCAACATGTGTCCCCTCTTCTTCACGTCTCTTCTACATCAACATGTGTCCCTCTCTTCTTCATGTCTCTTCTACATCAACATGTGTCCCCTCTTCTTCATGTCTCTTCTACGTCAACATGTGTCCCCTCTTCTTCATGTCTCTTCTACATCAACATGTGTCCCCTCTTCTCCATGTCTCTTCTACATCAACATGTGTCCCCTCTTCTCCATGTCTCTTCTACATCAACATGTGTCCCCTCTTCTTCATGTCTCTTCTACATCAACATGTGTCCCCTCTTCTCCATGTCTCTTCTACATCAACATGTGTCCCCTCTTCTTCATGTCTCTTCTCCATCAACATGTGTCCCCTCTTCTTCATGTCTCTTCTACATCAACATGTGTCCCCTCTTCTCCATGTCTCTTCTACATCAACATGTGTCCCCTCTTCTTCATGTCTCTTCTACATCAACATGTGTCCCCTCTTCTCCATGTCTCTTCTACATCAACATGTGTCCCCTCTTCTCCATGTCTCTTCTACATCAACATGTGTCCCCTCTTCCTCATGTCTCTTCTACATCAACATGTGTCCCCTCTGTGGAAAGAGACTCTGAAAGTTTCAGGAACAAAGATTCTCTCTCTTTTTGATCCATTTCTATAAAAACCTGTCTGAAAATGAGCGGATCAGATGTTGTCCACTTGATGATGTCATAATGATGTGTTGTCTTGTGTAACCATTAGCCAATCAGCAACAAGGTAACACCTTATCATCTTCATCTAAAGTAACAGACAGAGAATCAGCACTTTGGAAACAGGGCTGAAACAGAGGGGATTATGGGTAATGCTGCAATGATCTGTTTGGTGTTTCAGCCAATCAGAGACAGGCTCTGTATATATCTGAGACCTGTGATATATTGATGAAAAACAGTATGATAGGGCAGTGGTTCTCAAACTTTTTTCAATCATGTACCCCCTTTGAAAAAAAAATGCAGCCACGTACCCCCTGATCAGCGCATCGGAGCATTTTATGAGCATGAGATTTTGACCCCTCATATAAACATATGCATAATGCTAGGCTATACTTTGCTTATTGTTTAGGTCTTTTGAAAAGCAGGCAGTCATATAATTAACTAGAACTATCTAGATTTGATAGATTTGGACATAGACGCGAGTGAAGTCTAACCGCATGCGAGAGAGAGCAGATCAGCTGCTGCTGACGGAGAACACGCAGCTCTGCATTATCACATGATTTATTATCCAGAGTTTCTGTAAACTTTTGAATAAGTAGTTAATCTACTATTAGTAGTTTGTGTATATGCATTAATTATGTTTTTTTTTCATTAACATAACATAAATCTCACGTATCCCATGCAGTACCCCAACATACCACTAGGGGTCCGCGTACCCCCATTTGAGAACTACTGTGATAGGGGACCTTTAAGTACTTGAGTAAATGTACTTAATTACTTTCCAGCACTGGGAATAGTGACGAGCAGCAGTAGATGTTTGAACTGTTGGTCCTTCCAGTGTGGATCCTGACAGGAAGGCGAGATCTTGAGCATCTGGATGCAGTTCACAGGCGGTCAGAGCATCTGCAGGGATCTGGGGCAGCTTTGCTTGATCCAGAAGCTCAGGGTGACTGCAGGCATTCTGGCAGGATCTGAGGTAGCCAGGCTGCTCAGGGTTCCTGCGCAAAGTTTATCCAAGCTTCTTTTTTTCACTGGCAGTGGCTTTAGACAAAGGTGAAGACTCCCCTCCATCTGGTTGACCAGCAGAAAATATGCCATGGCAACAAACATGGTAGTATTCTGATATTTAATCATGGCTTTTTAATATCTATCAGTTCCCTAGCTGCAGTTATTGCCGCGAAATGTGACTCTAAGTAGAAACTTTTGATTTGACTTGAGGATTCTGTCACATATGACTTGAGGTAGCAGAAATAAAGAACCCAAAGCAATCATCTTTTCATTAAACAATAAATAGTCCCACCTGTTTAGAGCGAGCACATCTTTTCATCTGCATGCCTGGGTTACTCTCCAGATCCCTTGGTTTGTTTCTGTAATCCATGAGCAAAGACAGCAGGAACCTCAGCGTGTTGCTTCAGCCCATGCACAGTCACTGGAAATAATGTACTGTGTAAAGGGCCTCTTTTGTTTTCTGAGGAAACAGTCGAGTCCCACATTTTATATACACTTTTAAAGGACATGTATAGTGTGGCATGCCAATGAAAAAAAATGTTTTTACAGAATTAGGGGATTTTGTATGTGTCTAAGCAAAAGCAGCAGTCATTCTTCATAAAAAACCCAGCTCGAAGCTAGCAGGGAAATAGCAGCTTTTACATTTCATTTAATTTTATTTTGGGAAACTTTACTCCAAACTAACCTGCAATAAAATAAAAGTGCAGTGGTGTGTTTTTAGTCTGTTTCAGAAGATGTGAAATAGGGAGTAGCAAGCAGATTAGCAGAACAAAGTGAACATGCTGGAATGTTTGGTTCAACCTTGTCCTGGATGTCGGAAGCATCTTATCCATTAAAAGCACTGTACGCCAATATCAGTGCCATGAGGTCAGATGACATTTGAAGGTAGATCAGTCAGGAGGGAGGTGCAGCCGTCAAGAAGTGAGACGACAAGAGCTTTGACCAGAACCTGTGTCGCCCTCTGGCTTAGTAGGAAACATATCTCACTAATGCTATAAAGAGTATATCCGCAGGTTGTTGGAGTTGGTTGTCAAGGGTCACACCCAGATTCCTTGCAGTCTACAAAGGGGTCAGATGTCGATAGAAAGGTCATGGATGGAAGAGTCCTTTCATCATCTGCATAGCTGTGAAGCCGTGAGAGGGAATGACCAAGTAAATCGTTGGAGAGAGTAAAAAGAAGGGGACCCAGGACGGAGCCCTGAGGGACCCCAGTGATGAGTTTTCAATGGTTTGACACTGACCCTCTCCAAGTTGCCCTGTAGGGTGAAAGGTCAGACAACAAGACTTAATTACGAAATACTCACATCAGAGCCTAGATTTCAGCATTCAAGATAAATAATAAATAAGCAAATCGTACACATGGTAGATTGGCATTTAATGGTTTTACGTGCCTTCAGTTCCTTCTTCACCAGGTGGATAGCAGATGGCTATATATACTACATTGTTGGCGTCCTGCTAGACGGTGACAATGAGCTGAAACGTATTGTGAATTTTCCTCTGAACAGTTATGCATGTAAAGTGCTTTGAGGGGTCTTAAAGACTGGATAAAGCGCTATATAAGTACAGTCCATTTACCATTTACCATGTATGCCAAATTTAACAGCAATCTAGTTTTAAAGATATGTTGGACTGGGCCACACCGTCACCGTCTAAGAAAAACATTCTAACTGGTTCGTATTAGCAAACTGTACTGGTTGGTTAAGACAGTATGTGACACAAACATGAATATAACTGTGTATTAATGTATTTTAGCACACATTAAACCCCATTTCCCCCAACACTTAGACAGATGGGTGGCATACTCCCTTTCTTCGCTTCTGTAATATTTCATTTCATATCTTTGCCTGGAACAGCATGCGCATGCTTCCACTGCAACGTGTCCCGAAGAAGCTGAGTTTGTCTGGAGGACAAGGTCCATTTTGTATCAAACTTGGGATTTCCGCACTGACGCACTGTTTGAGAAGCACCTAAGTGGGATTTAGAGGAGAAGATATGAACCATGTGTATTTAGATGGGAGAGCTCAGTGTAATCCAACTTTCACCATTTCTTCCTCTGTTTGTGTAGCCTCTGGGTCCTGTTTTTCTTCTGGAGAATGCCTAAATTATTTGTATGGAGAGTAACATTTTGATATGTAAATGCACATAACAAGATCTACGCATTTTCTACGTTTTCTAATGTCTTTTTTCGATGCAAAAACATACAAATGCGCCATGCTTTGTACAGATATCTTTTTATGGATTAAGCCATACACTGTACGTGTTTTCAACAGCATCCAAGTATCCTGCTATGATTAATGTTTTGTTTAACTTGGATTTCCCTTGTAAAAAATAACTTTAACACTCTGAAAAGTTGCTGGCAGTACTTCTCCTGTTCCTCCCTCATTGAGAGATGTTGGATTTGGCCTGGTCCGGCTCACAGCTGCTGGCTGAGCAGAATCAGGCTCCGGGGCTTCATGGCGCTTCAAACGTTTTACATTAGCATTCAAAATCTTTCTAACGTGAGCTATCTGGTTTGCACATCCATCTGTTCTTACTTTGTTGTATTTGACCCAGTACCCATGTTGATGTTTGTGTCTCTATTATTATTATTATTGATATTTGTATATTAAACAGATATTGGCGATTTAGAATTGATGACGTTGTGTGTTTAAATCACTGGTTTTAAGGTGCCCCTGACCCTGTGATAACACCACTCGAATGACTGAATGAACTTTACACAGACAAGCTCGGACATTTTAGCGGATATGGAGGACAGCACATTTTGGGTTTTTGTTAAGCCTTACTTTAACGTTTGCAACGTGTGGGTGGGCGCATGTTGACCTGTCCGCCACAAATGAACTAATGAATGCCATGTAATAGGCTGATAACATTGGACATGGGTGATTCGAAACCCTTCCTGATTACTATAACTTCTCTAACCTAAACAAATTCTAACCCTAACCCTAACCCTAGATGCATTTGCGGAAAAAACTGATTCTTCTTGAAATGTATTTTCTCTTCAACAGACATCAGGAGGAAAAGCTATTTTTTTATTCAAAAGTCTTACATTGCGGTTTCTTCATAAAGAAAGCCCTTCTGAAGCAAACACTGCAGTACTATATGAACCTGATATTTGAGAATAAAGCTTGTGGCCAGCCTTCGTCTACACAGTCTGTCATTGCAGGAGGCCCTGTGGCCCTGTTGTGGCCTGTAATATGAGTTTTCCCTCCGACTTATGACGCTGATTTGTTTATTGTTTTATAAATATTCTGAGCTTGCACCGAAACCTAAGCTCCTGCTGCCAGACATTATTCATTAATAACAGCGGGGTCCTGACGACATCAGCAGCACAGGGAAAGAGCTCTGTCATAAACACTAAAGATGGCTGACACCTGTCTGCAGCTACATTAGTGTGTGTGTGTGTGTGTGTGTGTGTGTGTGTGTGTGTGTGTGTTGTGTTGGTGTGTGTGTGTTGTGTGTGTGTGTGTGAGACGCTTGTCCTTCTGTGACCTGCTGCTCAGGTGAGTCTGAAACACATTTGTCACCAGCTGGCACAGACATGCGGACGGCTGCTTTACACCAGGGGGGCAGAACATGTGTTTTTAGCATTCAGGTAACAACACCTAATGCTGAAATATAAGAGCACCCGTAGTTAAGCGGGGGTGTAGTTGAAAGATATATAGCTATAGGTGGTACATTTAGTTTGACCGAAGACGTCTAGCTTTTGGATTTGGGAACGGATCCTGTAAAAACAATCTAAATGTAAAATAATATTGTCGATATGAAAAAAGACGATAAGACAGAATTAGTCTTATCACTTTCCCCTGAATGTTTATATCGAGTTGTGATAATGTAAAGTCCTCTACTTTTGTGCCATGTCACATGTGCAGAAAAATACAATCCACACGTTTTTTCCTGTATCTTTTTACAGAATGCGGTCAGGGTTGTTTTCAATTACCATTTTTGGATGAAGATGTTAAAGGAGTCTAAAAGAAAGGTGGACATAGAACCCTCTGGCTTCCAGGACAACATGCTGCTCCAACAACAAGTTCATATGTAATAAAAACAAGTTGTTTTCGATTGTGATAAGTACAAAAATCTGCCAAAATTTAAAAATTACGTGTAGCTTGGTGTCATGATCTGTTTGTGTTCTTGTTTTATTTTGAAAAGTGTTCAACCCCTGTCTGTTGCTGCTTCCTGTCTCTGTTTCCCTCCTGCTTGTGTTCACCTGGTGCTCGCACTTTGATTCAAAGAAACTGGGTGTTTCTCAATGTCGAGGACGCTTCCTTGGTAGGACATGTCTTCCGAGTCACTTGCTTCAGAAGCGAGGTAAGAATCCTTCCTAGCCTCGGAACACGAAGAATTGTGGAACAGGCTAACAGGTGTGCGTCATATGCGAGGCCCCGCCTTAAATGGAGCGCAATTTCCGCCAAAGATTTGGAACTTGGCCCGTGCGCAAAGCATTGTGGGCATTTTAAGACCGCCGAGGATACACAAGTGCAGCCTCGAAATGTCCCGCTACGAAGTAAGCCGGGCTCGGTAGAATTCCAAGTATGCTGAACATTGGAACAGTCCTTCGGCGGAACTCGATGACGTAGTATGCTTGAAATAGTGGCTCTGGAGCATCCTTCCTCGACATTGAGGCTGTTTCTCAATCTCGAGGATGCTGGCTTGGTAGTCGCGTACTCCCAAGTCACTTCCTTCAGAAACGAAGCCAGTATGCTTCAAAGCCACGGCTTCGGAAAACTAAGAAGAATGGAACAGGCTAACAAGTGTGCCACTCTCTCTAACGGTTTCAATATAAACTGTACCGAAAATAAATACCTCACGATGTCCATCTAATTATGAACTTGCTTTACTTTCATGGAACACATTTTTGGTGATAACAAATGTAACAAAGTAACATATTTACCAACAAATGTTCGACCCCACTATACTTACATTTAAATGTGTGCTGCGTCGGTTCAGCCATTCTCCGCAAGGGTTTTTGAAATTGGTCCATGCGCAAAGCATTGTGGGAATTTTAAGGACGAGAAGTCTACCCATGTGCAGCCTCGAAATTTCCCCCAAACCAAGGACGCGGCCTCGGTGGAATTCCAAGTATGCTGGACATTGGAACGGACCACTTAGCATCCTTGAAATATTGGCTTGGAAGCCAGTATCCTCGAGATTGAGCAACGGCCTGTGAAACACCCACTGTCTTCTGCATTTGGGTCCTACGTACTCTGCTCTCCAGCCGTGACACTTGGTAAGATCTATTGAACTAAGATGGGATATTTAGATAATTCAGAACCTCCAATTAGCGGGGAAAATGTATTTGGATCTATATTTTTTACCAGAATCAGCAAACGTGGTAACAAAATAAGCCAGAAATGCTCAAAAGTTTTCTGTTTTCTGATGTCAGTTGGTGACTTTCAAATATAAATGTAAAATAAAGATTGAATCTGAATGAAAATAAGATTTTTCCAAGAGTCTTAACGAGATACTTAAGATGCGTCGTCTAAAAAAAAACCCAATATCTCACTGCATTGTTACTTCTTAAAGTTATTCGTCAAAGTCAACTTTATTGTCAATCTTTCAGTTTGTGTGTACGAATTAACGTTTCCCGCAATCCCGAGGAATACAAATATATACAAATATGTATATTATACACATATATACACAATCAACAGACACATCTGTACATATGCACACATTAAAGACAAATAAAAGCACAACACTAAATATATACAAAATAAAAGTCATTCAAATGTCTTATATCAAGTGTAAAGACATCGCAACAGACACACCCACCCCATCTCCTCGACTATTAATAGTGAATACTTCACGCAACAATTCACCACACTGCTGATGAGTTACTCACCCATATATCATGATACATATTCAATTATATTCGAGGTCCCCCGTAAACCCTTTTATCCTCAGAGTGGTACGCTTATACGTAGTTTACATCTACTCTTTTATCTCTATCCACCACCATATGTTCACACAACACACCCCTTTTAATTCATCACCCAACTCTCACCTCCCTCTCCCTCTCCTCTTCTTCCCATATCCTACCCTCAAAAACATATAAACCCATCTAGCTTCATATTCATAATCTTCAACTAACATACAATATCTCTCTACATCTTCCTTATTAAACACCCACCACACCATAAACCATCCCTCACTCCTATATAACAAATCCCAACATTCAACTCTCTTTGTATGAATGAAATACGCCCACCACGCTACTTAATTCCTATCAAATATCACCACACATCCAGTGCCATTACTGAGGGTATTTGTGGCGTTATTCTTTTTAGCACTCAGGCATCATCTGTATGCTTATGATGTTTACAGTATGTACATTTCTCAAAGATATTGAAGTGACCGTTATTTTGTATAAATTGATTGTTGTGCTAGTATGTATATTTTACAGTACGTCCACACAGCAGCTTTTCAAAAATCTTGAAAGTCTTGGGTCTGGGCGTGTCTGACAGCTTGGGGATTTTTTGCGACCAACAACCAATCACATGAATGTCCCGCCCCCGACATACAAAGCAAAAAACCCAGGGGATTTTATGCGAGCAATATATATATATATAAACTCCCCAAACAGGCGAAACCCTACCAGTTCCACCCACTGTCTCTGCTACCTCCCTCCATGCTGGTTCCTCCGGTTTGTATCCCGGTAATAGTTCTGGTCGTAAAGAACCGGGTGATTTGCTACCGTAACTTCTCGTTTGGAATATGAGGAAATGAACTGCGGTCTGGTTCTCCCTGCTTACACGCGGTTTGATCGGCTAGCGCTTCTACTGTCAGATTTGGATAAATGTGTTTGATTGGCTGGCGCTTCCAGCTCAGCTTCAAAAGTTGAACATTGCTCAACTTTTGAATCCTGGACATCCTGGAAATCTTCGCTTCGCTTCCCCACAATGCAGTTCGGCGAAAAGCGAGGCAAAGTGACGTCATCCCCATTCAAAGTCAACGGGCAGAGAAGCGGTGGAAGTTTCGTCTAAAGCTGCTGTGTGGACGTACCGTTAATGTGTGCATATGTATAATTGTGTCTGTTGATTGTGTATATATATACTGTAGGTAGATACATATTTGTATATATGTTTGTTTTTGTATTGTGGGAAACGTTATTTCGATCTCTCTGCCTGTACACACAAACTGAAAGATGTGTGTACAGTTGACTTAGACCCGACGGCTCGCTGCTGTGAGCGTATTTCTTCACCTTGGCCTCTGAATAACCTGAATCTGAAATGTTTTTCTCGGTAACGCGCAGCACAAACGTTGTTGGGCGGCAGGTTTCGTGACATCTGTCTCGCACTGTATCTTCCGCCTGACTGAACTCAAACCATGAGCAGTCTTTGTGTGCTGCCGTGAATACGCATCACTTTTTTATGATCAATTGTTTGGCAAAGAGGCGGCTGTTTGTCTTTCACCCAGCAGCTTGACGGGGCGGAAATAATTCAGTTATTCCACTCACGCTCACTTACAGCTCATACAGGGCAGGAAGGGATCTGTTGCAGGGCTTGTAAATATTGTTGCAGTCTGTCAGTCATGAAGTCGAGAGCAATGCTGAACTACATGTTCTGTCCACTGACCCGGAGACTGACTGCATCCAACAGGTATCAACTCCAGAGGGGGAGGAGTACTCAGATCCTGTACCTGAGTACAAGTAGAAGTACTCGGGTCCTGTCCTTGAGTACAAGTAGAAGTACTCAGATCCTGTACTTGAGTAAAAGTAGAAGTACTGAGGTCTTGTACTTGAGTAAAAGTAGAAGTACTCAGATCCTGTACTTGAGTAAAAGTAGAAGTACTCAGGTCTTGTACTTGAGTAAACGTAGAAGTATTCAGATCTTGTTCTTAAGTAAAAGTAGAAGTACTCAGATCTTGTTCTTGCAGCTAGTCTGAAGTACTTTGTAGACTGCAGGGTAGCTGGTGGAGGAGCAGCTAGTCTGAAGTACTTTGTAGACTGCAGGGTAGCTGGTGAAGGTGCAGCTAGTCTGAAGTACTTTGTAGACTGCAGGGTAGCTGGTGGATTTACTCCAGGTGGAACTAAAGTCTGATTCAACACTTGATTATATTTCACATCATTCATCCACATCTGTAAAGTAACTAAATGTATTAAATACATGTAGTGGAGTAGAAGTACAAAGTAGCATAACATGGTAATACTCAAGTAAAGTATAGGTACTACAAGATTGTACTTACGTACAATAGCCTACTTAATTTACTTAGTTATTTTACACCACTGCAACTCATAAATTCAATCTTTAAAATAATATATTATCAAATGATGCCTTAAGCTATTTTTGAAAAACAGACATGTTTAAAGTGTTTGCATTCTCACCGCAGTATTTATTCAATCATGACACGCTAGCATTGATAATAACCTGGCTTTACGCTCGTAGAGTTTTTGTTTGTTCCATGCAGCCTCTCCTGGATCTGGTGAAGGTGTGGGGGGAAATGGTTAGATTAAGATTCCTATAGGTTCCTGGCTTCCTGTAGGTATATCGTTAGGGTCAGCATGACAATATATCTGTTGCTCTTGGGGACAAAGGAGGAAGGGACCGATGAGTAATGGCTCCTCCTTCAGGGTGTCTGTGCAGTGGAGGAGAGGGGGGATATAAGAAGAAAGAAAACGACGACATCTGAGGGAAGAAGCTGCTCATCAAGACAGATCTCAGTGAAGGATTGGGAGCGCGAGGAGCTGTCAGGAAGATGGAGGAGCTGGTCTGGTGTTGCCTAACATCTCAGAGGACTACACACCTCAGGCCAAACTCTCACCTCCTGGTTCCTGGGAATTCCCCTCCTGTTCTCCTCCTCAATCTTTTCACTCTCCCTCTCTTCACTTGCCTCCTTGTTTATCTCTGCTATCCGGCTATAGCTTCTCCGCTCTCCTCTGTCTGCTAATTATTTAATTACATCGAGGCTCCCTCCATATTTGAAACATTAGGATTTTAGGATTTGAGTATTCTGTTGCTGGTCATGTCTCTACTGACACACTGCGTCGTACATACTCAATTATTCATTACGTGTAGCCTACTGCACATACAGTACGTCTGACAGTCCAGGAACATTGTTGACATGAAAGTGTTTATTATAAATATGTATAAACTAATATGAATGCATTTTTATATATAAAATAATCCTACTTCACGAGAGTGATGACAACTGCCTGTCTGCCAGGGAGAACCATGTGATGAACACACCTATGCTAATGCTAGCTAGCTTAGATTAGCTAGTAAGGCGGTTGCCGTGACTCGTAATTTGGCTTTAAACATAGCAACAGATAAGGACTCAAAGCTCTCGATCTTTTGTATTCTTTAGACGTTTGTGTGTAAACAAAAGGACAGATCACATATTCTTTACAGCGCTCCACCAACAAGGGTAGGCTACACAGCACACACTCATACACACTCCCTTTATCAACAACTAGCGGATGGATTGGCTCTACATTTTGCAAAGACCTTCATGACACACTCAGGATAAATTGTTATTACTTTGGTGATCCTGTGACTTTTCATCGACTACCATCATCAGGTCGAAACTAATAACTTAATGGTAAACATCTGAATGTCAGCATCGTCACTGTGAGCATGAAATTAAAGGTCCCATGTCACGGCCATTTCTACGGATCATAATTCCATCGTTGAGGTCTACTAAAATAGATGTATATTGTGCAATTTTCCAAACTCACATTGGTTTCTCAAACAGCATCTCTGTCTAGTATGTGTATTCACTCTCTGTCCTGGGGCCTCATGTATAACGCCGATTCACGTGGGAAGTTTGCTTACGTAGTAGAAATCCAAAAAATAGGTAAAGAAATGTTCCGACATTTTCCGATTCACCAAACATTGCGTACCAGCGAGGAAAGTGCGTACAGCACTTCCTACGCCGGTTTCCCTTTATAAATCACAATCGACTCGAAATGCGGTGCAGCTTTTGCGGGCTTCACGTAACGCCCATATGTTCCTATAAATAGTCAAAGAAACGCCAATTCGTTCTGACTGACTTTATGAAGAAGGTCGCAGGAAACGATGATAGAACAGATAAAAAAGACTTCTCACACCGTTTCAGATTTTGGATAAATCATATTGTTTGGTGGATGCCGTTAGAACCAGAGTAGCAGCATGGAGGTCGGATCGTCACCAAAATAAATAAATAAGTGGTCCGAAAAAGGTTCATGACAAAAAAGAAATACACATAGCCTTCCTCAGCCAGTGTGTCAGTGTGTTTGCAGCGGGGACAGGAGACCCCCCTTGATGAGAGACTGTAAATGATCGGGGAAACCCTCCGGAGTGGAGTCATGACGACTGGATCTGAATTATGTTTACGTATTTGGTGGTTTGTGTCCCAGCTGTCGATCAGCTGTGCGCAGCGTCTCCACTGCAGCAACTCTATATCCACCAGTTAAAGGAAATACAACTAATGTGTTGTGTTATATCAGCTGTACAATTTACCACATATGGTGTTCTTAGTTTCCATACCTCCTGTGTTTTATGAGCGACTTATCAAGTCTTAGCAAATGGCATACAACATGATTAAACATGGTAGTATATAAAACCATGCTCGTAACCTATAGAAATGCAAAACCGCATCATTTATGAGAAAACATTTCATAACATTAACACAACATATTCAAGGTTGTTTTAAATAACATATTTATAGCATATTTATTTATTTATTTCTCCAAGTTATGTTTTTGTGTGCACTGAGGAGTCTCAAACAGGCGTTTGTTTGATCATTTTAAGATTGGCTTTAATCAATGTTTGAAAATGAATTCTTCATATATGATAAATGAGAGGTAACATTTTGTTTATGGTATTATTTCCACATATTTCTCTCCATTCTTCCTTCCGCCAACGGTGTCGCAGTTTCTCGTCTCTCCCGTTTTTGTGCTTAGTGCGTACGCATGGGTTAGAGTTTGCGTGAGGACCGCACGTTTTCCCGTCAAGTTAGTATTTTATAAATCGCACGCCATTTTTTGAGCGTATATCGTTGCGAGACAGCGAGACACAGCGAAACCCAGCCTGGGCGCGCACGCACACACACACACACACACACACACACACACACACACACACACACACACACACACACACACACACACGGTGTCTCGCTATCTCGCCGACCCCACACCTTAGAGCCAGCTCACAGTGTCCCGCTCCTCGCAGCAGCGAGCCTTGCAACCTCCCGCCGAGTTAGTGTGTGGGTGTGCGCGTGTGTGTGTGTGTGTGTGCGTGTGTGTGTGAGGAAGTCCGTGGATTGGTCCAAACGTAACATAACGGCTCCGCGGATTGGTTCTTTTGGACCAATCTGCGGGGCCGTTACGTTACGTTACGTCACGTCACTATACCCAATAAGTAAACAATGGGAAAAGATAAATGTCAAACGAGGCGTTCTGGGGTCGTCAGACAGGTCTTCTCTGTGTTAGAGTTTTACTCCCTACAGGGTGCACTTTGAGGGTTTGTGACTCTGCAGATAATAACCAGGTAATAACGAGAAAAGCATGACCTTTAAAGTATTTTTCCTTTAAACGTATTGTATGTATAAACAATGAGTGAATATTTCCATGCAAGATTCAGTTTCTATTCAACAAATAAAGGCAAGAATTCAAGTGAAAGATTTGTTTTATTTTAAATGTTTCAACACTTTTGGTAAGTCTGCAAATGTAAAAGTCACTCTGTCCAGATGATCTCAATTTAAAAATAAATAGCAAAGCATCAGTCATTCACACACTCATTAAGCAACACAAATACCATGATAAATAGCATAAATCAAATACTCAACTAATTACATACATGTTCGTTTTTCGGACTTTACAATTGGATCCTATTGTCTTTTTAAATATAGTCTTTTTATTTTATGTATACCAGCATGTTTGTGAGAAATAAATAAATCGCTGTCCATCCCAACATGCAAAACTGGATGCTTCTTCAGAACCGTACATTTAAAACATTATTTACATCCAGGAACACAAAGCAATCACTTTTTGCAGCAGTACAGTTTGGCGTTTGGCTTAAATAACATATTACCAAAACTATATTTACTTTATCGTTGCATTAAAAACAACATTATTAATGCACCTGTTGAACTGTGTTACGCACTCAGAAGCCTGAAGCGCAGTGTTCCTGTCACAGAGACTTGAACTTTTGTCCCACTTTTCATACGACTAATAAACACTTTCATTGTGATATCAGTACAAATATTGGCAACTAGATCGCCAACAGTTTAAAAAGCTGAATGTACCACTTCAAACCATGTGCAGAGTGGAAAAAACAAGATATTATGTTGGATGCAGGGCCCTTTTTATTCCTATCAAAGTTGCTCAGTGGCGCATTAAACCAAAATGTCAAAACATTTGGCCTATAAAGCATGCACACTTCAGTCCGTTGGTCTCGGCTCAATCAAACAAATGGAAAGGGAAAATAACTCTGAATTCAGCATTTAGCGCATTCTACAATCTTAAGGACCCCCTTTAAATAAGAGCTATTGAAGTGTTCGTACTGGGTAGTTGATTTAGCGAAGAAATAAATAAAACGCTGGTTTACGTCTCTTTCCAAATGTAAGCCAATGGAAAATAGTCTTTTTGGTCCCAATAGCCGCTTTCACACCAAGTACTTTGCCGTACTTAGCACTTGGTTCCCCTATGGAACTAAGAGCCGATCGCGTTCACACCGGAATAAGTTCCCTCAGGGAAGATTACGCAAATGAAGCCGCTGACATCTCTTCTTCTTCTTCTTCTTCTTCTTCTTCTTCTTCTTCTTCTTCTTCTTCTTCTTCTTCTTCTTCTTCTTCTTCTTCTTCTTCTTCTTCTTCTTCTTCTTCTTCTTCTTCTTCTCTTCTTCTTCTTCTTCTTCTTCTTCTTCTTCTTCTTCTTCTTCTTCTTCTTCTTCTTCTTCTTCTTCTTCTTCTTCTTCTTCTTCTTCTTCTTCTTCTTCTTCTTCTTCTTCTTCTTCTCTTCTTCTTCTTCTTCTTCTTCTTCTTCTTCTTCTTCTTCTTCTTCTTCTTCTTCTTCTTCTTCTTCTTCTTCTTCTCTTCTGCCGCCAGCAAATACAATGGCGGCTTCACAAAACTTGTCAGAGTTTTACGGGGCGTGGTTTGCAATTCACCCAGCCAATCGAAATGTGTATTTTTTCTCCCCAGGATAGTCCCACCTCTCTAGCAGGCACTAAAAATGGGGGTAAAAGTACTCTGAACTAAGTTCACTTTTTGGTGTGAACGCAAAATTCCAGGCACAAACGGAACCAAACGGGAAAAGTACGGGTAAAAGTACTCCGGTGTGAAAGCGCCTGTTGACGTCACGGACTGACATGGAAGTTGTAGTACCACCGATTGGCCACAACACAATTAAACTCTCTTCCCGGGGGTTTGATGCAAGTCAAATTTCTCCTTTTCCCTTTTGCTGGTGGAGGTCCTTCAGGTATACTTGGTGGATTCTGGCCTGTAGTCATATTTCCTTGCACCTTGCCCCATTATATGCTCACTCTTCATGACCTGGGATGTGTCGTTGTGGGTTGGGTGGTACCAGCGGTGATGTTGGGGCCACACGAGGCAAAGTAGGAGTTCTGCATGGAGTACAGACGGTCGATGGGGTTTCCCGCCCGACTCTGCAAAGAGCCAACATCTGTCGCGGCCATGAAACAGTCGCTTAGACTCGTGAGAGAAGTGTCACTGTCAAAGTCATGGAAGATGGAGTCAGTGCCTGGGAAGAGCAGAGGAGACAAAGAGAAGTCAAAGAGATGGATATGAATGTTTTTAATACACTTAGGTTAGGGTTTACTCCATTACTGAGGCTATCTGTAACGAGCAGACAGCTATACACAGCTATACAGTATACATGTAAGTGACATGTGCAGACGCAAGTAAAGGTCATTTGTACAAACAGTGCAGATGTTATACAGTATGGGTCACTTTGCATGGATGACATGATTATCCCTTGATTGTGCAGCCTGATGGCGACAGGCACAAATCATAGTCCGAGGTGCTTAGTGCTGCATCGAGGAAGGAAGGAGAATTCATAGCACACGCAAAAGTAAACGACACACACTCATGCACAGTCATTACCGTAGGGGTTCATGTGGTCACCAGGCATCTGAGGCGGCGTGAGGCCCTGCTGGAAGGGTTCAGAGTACCTGCTGGGATCCATCCCCAGCTGCTGGGTGAGAGGGAGATGTCCTGAGTACGAGCTGAGCAGACCCTCCATCGACATCCCATCTGTGACACAGGGAGCAGGGTTAAAACTCCAAACCTTGCCAAGTATATTTGTCTCGTCAGAATAAGTCTTCACACTTGCTATCAGACATAATAACTTCAGAAGTAACAATGCTGTGAGATATAGGGTCTTGTTTTTAGACAATGCATCATCTTGTTAAGTCGTATCTTATTTTGAGTCGTATATATTTATTGGAAAATCACCAACTAACATCAGAACACTTTTGAGCATTTGCGGCTTATATTGGAACACAACATTTCCTGACTCTGGTCAAGTATAGTTCAAAATGAGTTCTAATTATAAGATCTGATTTTTCTAAATATCCCTTCTTATTTCAAGAACTCTCACCAAGCTAATTTTCACTTGTTCTATTGGCAGATGTTTTTACTCATTTCAAGAGATTCAACTTGTTTTTGGAGCAGTGCAGATCCAGGAGGACACATCAAGGTCAGCTTATTTGAATATCACATTTTAAGACACAGAGGCAATTCAAAGTGCTGCACATAATCAGTAAGAAAAACTAAAACAAACACAAACAAAAACCTCGACTTCCTATACTTGTGAGCAGAGGTGGGAGAAGTACTCAGATGTTGTACTTGAGTTAAAGTAGAAGTACTCTGGTCTTGTACTTGAGTTAAAGTAAAAGTACTCAGATATTGTACTCGAGTTAAAGTAGAAGTACTCAGGTCTTGTACTTGAGTTAAAGTAAAAGTACTCAGATATTGTACTTGAGTTAAAGTAGAAGTACTCAGGTCTTGTACTTGAGTAAAAGTAGAAGTACTCTGGTCTTGTACTTGAGTTAAAGTAAAAGTACTCAGATATTGTACTTGAGTAAAAGTAGAAGTACTCAGGTCTTGTACTTGAGTAAAAGTAGAAGTACTCTGGTCTTGTACTTGAGTTAAAGTAAAAGTACTCAGATATTGTACTTGAGTAAAACTAGAAGTACTCAGATATTGTACTTGAGTCAAAGTAGAAGTACTCAGATATTGTACTTGAGTTAAAGTAGAAGTACTCAGATCTTGTGTTTGAGTTAAAGTAGAAGTACTCAGATCTTGTGTTTGAGTTGAAGTAGAAGTACTCAGATATTGTACTTGAGTTAAAGTAGAAGTACTCTGGTCTTGTACTTGAGTTAAAGTAAAAGTACTCAGATATTGTACTTGAGTTAAAGTAGAAGTACTCTGGTCTTGTACTTGAGTCAAAGTAGAAGTACTCAGATTGTGTACTTGAGTTAAAGTAGAAGTACTCAGATCTTGTGTTTGAGTTAAAGTAGAAGTACTCAGATCTTGTACTTGAGTTAAAGTAGAAGTACTCAGATATTGTACTTGAGTCAAAGTAGAAGTATTCAGATCTTGTACTTGAGTTAAAGTAGAAGTACTCAGATCTTGTGTTTGAGTTCAAGTAGAAGTACTCAGATCCTGTGCTTGAGTTAAAGTAGAAGTACTCAGATATTGTGCTTGAGTCAAAGTAGAAGTACTCAGATCTTGTACTTGAGTTAAAGTAGAAGTACTCAGATCTTGTACTTGAGTTAAAGTAGAAGTACTCAGATCTTGTACTTGAGTTAAAGTAGAAGTACTCAGATCTTGTAAAAGTACCAGAGTGTAGGAATATTCTATTACAAGTAAAAATCCTGCAATCAAAATGTTACTGAAGAAAAACTACACAAGTATTAGCGACGCAACGTAACTATATTTCTGAGCACAGACACTAAAACCATGCATGTATGTTCATACTGCTGTACAGCAAACGGGTTTTCTTCTGAAAGCATATATTGTAAATGCGTTGTCTAAACTGACCGACTGGTCTTGGTGATTTTGAAGATGTCATCCAGGAGGCTTCCTCTCCAGCTAACATCAATCTCAAACAACCCCCATGTGCTGGTTTGCTCAGCTCATTTGTTTAACAACAGCAGCTTCCACTGTAATAAAGCCCGCTGCTCTGCCAATATTGACATGCTGGAAGTCCCTGAACAGATAGAGGCAGCGCTGCCAACACACTGGGACACTTATCTAAACTGTGTGCAGCTCATATAGCTGAGGGACCACAGTGGCAATAAGCCTCCAGCCATGAGGGTCTGAGCGGCAGAAGGACTCACGTCTGCAGAACTCTATAGCATGGGACTCATCGTGAAGCTTGATAAACTGAGCGACTCTGCTCTGTTTATTGCTCCCATAATACATTTAATATTTCAAGCTGCTTCTGCAAAGAATGTATTAATTACAGAGTTCTCACTAATCGCTATCATCACAATTATAATGGACAGATTACATGTTGAGAGAGACATCACGAGCGCTTTGTACTTTAATAACATCAGAGAAGCAGCTCACACTCACACACGCACGCACGCACGCACGCGCACGCACACGCACGCACACACACACACCACACACACACACACACACACACGCAGGCACACACACACACACACATATACATCACTTCAGGGGACATTACATTGACTTACATGCATTTCCTGGAGACTTATCCTAACCTTAACCATGACCAACACATGCCTAACCCTAACCCTAACCAAGTCTTCACCCTAAAAGTAATGATCCCCCTTATGGGGACCTCCAATTTGTCCCCATAAGGGAGGCGAGTCCCCACACGTGACTATGTAAACAAATGTAAGTCCCCACAAGTATAGTAATGCTAGACCACACACACACACACCACACACACACACACACACACACACACACACACACACACCACACACACACACACACACACACACACACACACACACACACTACACACACACACACACACACACACACACACTTCCTCACCTTGGCCTACCCTCTGGCTGTTGTGTTGCTCGTTTTGCTGCTGTTGTCTGCGAGCTAACTTCTTCATCTGCGAATACGTAAACACAGAACAAAGCTTGCATTAAGGAGAAACTGACTGAACACATGTGGAGGAACTGATTAGTCACCAACCTCTAAATAACATATTCAAACAGTCTTAGGTTTGAAAAAAATGTATCCCGATCCGTTGACTGTTTGGAATATAATGGTTATGGCAGTGGTTCCCAACCTATGAGGCCAAATATCATATTTAGAATGTTTACATATAATTGTAACGCAATACATGATTGTCGCTAAAAGCCTTGTCTCTACATTTCAATAAAATATAAAAAATAATTAATTCATTCATTTGAATACAAATTCAAGTTATTAAAGGCATGAAAAGACAGAAATGTATAATTCTTTCTATAGAAATGTTTCTTCTGCCCGTTAAGTGTCCAAACCAGGCTTGTCTGGATAAGCGCATTTTTAAAATATAGCCGTTGTCCACGCCGGTTTCAGTTAGATTATTTGTCAGTTGCTCCGATCAGATCGGTCTCCTCCATTTTGTAGATTATTTACGACTTTTGAATCCACATGAACACATCGGCAAAATCCGGCTTACTTTGAGCGTGTTTTAAACAGTTTAATCCCTTTGTGAATTGTTTCCGTCCTTTAATTTCTTCATACGGCGGGAATCCAAATTAATTAATCCTGAGTCCAATAACCATCAAAGTCACTCCAATAGTGCTCCTTAATTACGCTCCTTAAATTACGCTTTCATCCTCCTTTAACAAAATACTTGACTTGTGTGTGTGTGTGTGTGTGTGTGTGTGTGTGGGTGGAGGCGCAACTTCCAACAAGAGTAATTTGAAATATCATCAAGTGACAAAATTCACATTGAAGCCAAATGAGATAATTACCGTATACATAATATATCATTTAATGTATACTGTTCGCCGTTTCTCAAACTGGGCCGACTCTCGACTCTTAGGCCACACAAGGACGATAACGTTCATATCCGCTACAGTTCTCTATCATATAGACGGTTCGGCCACACGAGGCCAACATGGAAACGCAGAAAACTATAACGGGTCCCTATGTGCGTAGATCTGCAAACGAGACGCTCTGGGGGGGGGCAAACGGCTCCGTGTTTACGCCTATACGATCATGTCCTGATAACGTTGAAGCAATAGCCCCGCCTCTCCTGCTCAGATCAGCTGCTGGGCTCTCAGGAGAGGGGGAGGAAAAGAGAGGCTCCGGTTTTATTCTTATATTATCATATAGAGTTTTTTATCAATTTGTTTTAAAGCTCAATAAATAACAAAGAAGACCTATGACCGGCACTTTTCTAATTTTGTCCGGAAGATTTAAACGTTAACGGACATGTTGACCGGCGGAAAAAAATCTAACTGAAACTCTGCCGCACGGTCCCCTCGTGGGTGTTTCTCATTTGCTGGTGGACTACCGGAGAGATTTACAGCACGAGATTTGCCTCGGGGAGGGAGAAAAAGAGCCGGAGCGTCCACAGCGGAGAATAAACAGAAGGGCAACCATGGCAACCATGCGCGGGAAGTCTTCTTCGCTGCTTTTGTGGCATATGTACTACAGCGTCTGCCTATTGCGTGCGGACGGAAGACTTTTTTTATATCAATTTCGGTCCGTTTGTGTTATCGTCCTCGTGTGGCTCCAGCCCAGAGCTAATGTCTGTTACTTGTTATTTACGTCAATACATTTCGAAAGTAACTGTTTAGGAACTTAAATCTATCTTTTGACATGATGTCTTCACTGATATCGGACACTATCCTCGTAAAGGACCGTGTAAGGTGCTCAAATTGGAGAAAGACATTAGAGGTGAGTGTCTGCTCAGCCGCTTTAGGATTATCACAAACAAATCCCATGTCCAAAGTCAAGACTAACATCGTGTGAGTCTGTGGGTGTCTCACTTCTGAAGCAAGTGACTCGGAAGACATGTGCTACCAAGTAAGCGTACTCGACATTGAGAAACACCCGAAGTCTTCTGCATTTGGGTCCGACGTACTCCACTCTCCAGCCGTGACACTAGGTAAGATGTATTGAACTAAGATGGGATATTTAAATAATTCAGATCTTCTAATTAGCTGGGAAAACTTAACGAGATACTTAATACAGTATTTTCCGAGTATTTTGCTGAGTGCAGTTTTTATCAATGGAGCTCTATGGCACAGAGGAAGAAGATATACGTTGGTTTAAGTCTGCACATGGTAACTGTGAATAATAAGGACATATGAAATTGTCCAAGGGTTCAGAGTTTCAAGCAGCTGTGTCATGTCTTATTGCAAGTAAGCAGAAATGGGGCAATGTATATTTTCCGCTGACAGAAGAGACACTGGAATAGTAAATTTAACTTTTAATCTGCTTATATGTCGAGCTATTTCTTCCCTGGCTCTGGGTGGTTGAGTTTTTGTGTTAATTATAATAATTGTAAAGCAATGATCATTACAACACAAACCATCTGTGTCGAACATTTCAGCAATGATTTTGGGTATATTGGATATATTTTGACTCGAGTAAACAAGCTTATAGATTGCTAATGGACTGCAGTGAAAAGCCTGATGGATATTCACACTCAGACGAGCTTATTCTCCCAAATGCCACCAAGCCGAGCAAACAGCAGATTATGCAAGTTTGATCCACTGAAGCTTAACTGATGTAGAAGTGGTTTAGACAATTAAGCACTTTTGGCCAAAGAAAGGAGAGTGACACTCCATGTTCACATGTGATCTGAATGACGACATCACTTCTGCCAGCTGTGTGAAAGTGTCCGGGATTAAGGAGGCCATGTCGGCGCTTCTCAGGGAAACGATGTGGGAGACCAGGAAATGTTTGCTCGGATCACAATGTGAGAGTCGACGTCTTGTTGTTACTGACCTTTGCTCTCTGGTTCTGGAACCAGACCTGGACCACGCGGACGGTGAGTCCCGTCTCTGCAGCCAGAGTCTCTCTCACCTGAAAGCCCAGCACACACACACTCATCTGCTTCGTGTTCACACTGACAGCATTTCTAGTGTACGACATGTGTCCTAAATGTCTGATATAAAGAGGACATATTATGCCCACTTTCAGGTGTATATCAGTATGTAGTGTCTCTACTTTAAAGAGTCCTCTCCTGCTGATGTTCAGGTGTATATCAGTATGTAGTGTCTCTACTTTAAAGAGTCCTCTCCTGCTGATGTTCAGGTGTATATCAGTATGTAGTGTCTCTACTTTAAAGAGTCCTCTCCTGCTGATGTTCAGGTGTATATCAGTATGTAGTGTCTCTACTTTAAAGAGTCCTCTCCTGCTGATGTTCAGGTGTATATCAGTATGTAGTGTCTCTACTTTAAAGAGTCCTCTCCTGCTGATGTTCAGGTGTATATCAGTATGTAGTGTCTCTACTTTAAAGAGTCCTCTCCTGCTGATGTTCAGGTGTATATCAGTATGTAGTGTCTCTACTTTAAAGAGTCCTCTCCTGCTGATGTTCAGGTGTATATCAGTATGTAGTGTCTCTACTTTAAAGAGTCCTCTCCTGCTGATGTTCAGGTGTATATCAGTATGTAGTGTCTCTACTTTAAAGAGTCCTCTCCTGCTGATGTTCAGGTGTATATCAGTATGTAGTGTCTCTACGTGTCTCCATGCTTTAATGTTCAAAAAGCTCTTTATTTTTCTCATGCTGCAGCACCTCTTTTCACCCTCTGTCTGAAACCAGAGCCCACTCTGCTCTGATTGGTTAGCTGGTCGGCTCTGTTGTGATTGGTCAACAGCTTAGAGATGTCCCGCCCCTTAGCCTATCACGTACAGTGTGTTGGAACACGAGAGTATAGAGGCGCCGCGTTTGCTATATAGTGATGTCATTATGTTACTGAAGTAAACCAAGTCCAATGGAGGCATTTCGGGCAGGAGTGTGTGGGAGAGAAAAGGGATTGTAGCCTTTACAGACCATTTACATGCACTAAAACCAATACAACACACTACAGGAATGGGAAATAGCCCCCAAAAAAACATAAAAGGGTCCTTTTTTTCTGCTTGAATTTAGAAAAGTTACTGATTAAGGCGAATACGTAATCATTCATTCATTAAAATAGCATTTGTTTTGTCAGAAATGACCCAGATATGATGGGTTATAGTATGGCTTGTTATGACAGGAATGATTTGTCAAGATTACATAATGACACTCCTTTCCTTTATAGGTCTATTTAATGTATGAAAAAACACCTATTATAGTGAAAGGCCCTGTCACACTGTCCCGAAGTTGACACCCGATGGACACACGAATATGGAATTGTGAATTTGGCACGTAGATGGCCCCGAACCACACACGAAGGCAACATTTACATTACATTTAAGACGTACAACTGCAATGAAAGTACCAAAAACAATTATGTTACAGTACTATGATACTGCACTGATATCTTCAGACTTTGTTCTTTACTTTCTCCGTCTTTATATGTAGAAAATATTACGTTTTCTCCGCAATGTTGTTTCCATAGCAACAACAACTTCCTGTCAACTCGCCTTCAAAATAATATATTATATCCTTTTTATTTTCACAGAACACAAATTGGGTTATTTACATAATATGTTTACATGATTTTGTTGTGCAATAAAACAACCCGATGGACACACGATAACGGAAATGTTCAAATTCGGCTGTGATCGTAGCAACATCGGGCCATTCGTGAGGGCATCTTAAGCCATCGTACGACCGCTGGCGGAGTTTCTCAGGCTCCGGCAGCAACTTCGTGAGCGGTGGCAAAATCTTTGGCATGCCAAAAAATTGCCGAAGGACCTTGAGAAGGTTCATTTTCGTGTTGAATTTGTGTGTAAATGTTGCCCTTCGTAAGGCCATCGTGAGGGCATCTTGTTATCATCGGTGCCATCGGGCATTCGCCCCGATCAGAGTGAGGGCGAATGCACCGATGATAACACGAAGATGACACGACTTGACAAGATGCCCTCACGATGGCCTTACGAAGTTGCCGCTCACGAAGTTGCTGCCTGAGCCTGAGAATCTCCACCGGCGGTCGTACGATGGCTTAGATGCCCTCACGAACGGCCCGATGTTGCTACGATCACTCAATTTGAACATTTCCTTTATCGTGTGTCCATCGGGTGTCCATTTCGGGACAGTGTGACAGGGGCTTTAAGGATGCTGTTCTTTACCTCAGTAAAATATCTCACTGTACTCTGTGTGCTCACCTTCCTGCAGGGTTTGGAGGACACATCGAAGGAGGCTTTGAACGCTCTCCTCTGCACGGTGTTGAGGACGGTGCGTGGACGTTTGGGCCGACGAGGGTCTTTGTCATCTCTGCGTTTCCCTGCTGAACGACACTCTGAGGGTACATTCAGATCCTCATCCTCACTCTTATCTGTCACAAAGGTAAGATCAGAAGTACTTTACTGATCATTGAGCATAAAAAGACAAGGCATTGCACAATACAAATTAAAAGACGAGAAATAAACAAGAAAGTAGAAAATATACATGTTGAGTTACAAATGTACGGTAACAAAATGTAAAGCCAGTTATTATATGTACATGTGAGGCATGGAATATTACATATTAAATTGAATAGAAATGTAAAAAAAATATCACATCTGGTTTCTGCAGATTGTGTCTAAGTTTCACGAAGTAATTCATATGATGTTGCATTGGTTTGTAACCGCCTACGATGTTTCCCCAGGTGCAGAGATGGCAAAAGTACACACATCCTTTACTCAAGTAGAAGTACAGATACTCTTGTTTAAAAACACTCTGGTGAAAGTAGAAGTACTGACTAAACTTCTTTACTCAAGTCAAAGTAAAGAGGCTTTGAAGTGTCCTTCAGTAGAAAGTACCCATAGCTAGCAGCTGCTTTAAAGAGTACCTGACCTCCCTTTATATCAATAGAACAATAATGTCATTGTTAGCTAATGAATGTTTCCATGGTGACCAACGGCAACATGACAACGTTTCCATTGGTCCCTCTTCTTTAGAGAAGACCAGGAAGTGATGGATACACGGATCGTGTTCAAACCAATAGGCACGCAGTGACTCTGAAGAATAATGATCACGCACCAAACACACATTCAGACTAAAGCAGGGGTTCTCAAAGTTTTGATGAGTGAGGGCCAACTTAGGTACCCAATATTGGATTGAGGGCCGCCCAAGAAAAAACGGAACACAAAATAATTCCAAAACAAATCCTTTCTTGATTGGACTAACCAATTACCGCAACTCGCGAGATGCCTAGTTGCCATGCAACCAGTAGTCTAGCAAACTTTCCACAAGCTGTCATTCATAATTTAGGAATGACAACCCAGGGGGAGCAGTTTTATCATTCTTAAATTCCATTCTAATTCTTAGTAGATACAACCATGGAGGATTAAAATATAACGCATGCATTTCAGCGTGTCACATTAACTATCACGGGCCGCCAGAAACATTTCCGAGGGCCGCCATTGGCCCGCGGGCCGCACTTTGAGAACCCCTGGACTAAAGGAACCAGACTGTTTGGAAAATGAGAGAAGTAGAAAGTACAGGTATTTGAGTTCAACATGTAAGAAGTAGAAAGTACAGGTATTTGAGTTCAACATGTGAGAAGTAGAAAGTACAGGTATTTGAGTTCAACATGTAAGAAGTAGAAAGTACAGGTATTTGAGTTCAACATGTGAGAAGTAGAAAGTACAGGTATTTGAGTTCAACATGTAAGAAGTAGAAAGTACAGGTATTTGAGTTCAACATGTAAGAAGTAGAAAGTACAGGTATTTGAGTTCAACATGTAAGAAGTAGAAAGTACAGGTATTTGAGTTCAACATGTAAGAAGTAGAAAGTACAGGTATTTGAGTTCAACATGTAAGAAGTAGAAAGTACAGGTATTTGAGTTCAACATGTGAGAAGTAGAAAGTACAGGTATTTGAGTTCTACATGTAAGAAGTAGAAAGTACAGGTATTTGAGTTCAACATGTAAGAAGTAGAAAGTACAGGTATTTGAGTTCAACATGTAAGAAGTAGAAAGTACAGGTATTTGAGTTCAACATGTAAGAAGTAGAAAGTACAGGTATTTGAGTTCAAAATGTAAGAAGTCAAAGTAAAAAGTTGTCAGAAAAATAAGTAGTGGAGTAAAGTACTGAAACCAGAAAAATGTACTTAAGTTCAGTAACGAAGTATTTGTACTCTACTACTTCCCACCTCTGCCCATATGTTACCTGAGTCCGAGGTGTGTGGACTGACTGTAATGAGACGCTCTCTCTCGTAGTCGTCTTTGCACAGCAGCTGATTGTCTCTCAGGACAAACTCGTCTCCTTTGCTCAGCTGACGCTCACAGACGCAGCAGCAGAAGCAGCTGAGGTGGAACACGCTGTCCAGAGCTCGCATCACGAACGCTGAGGGAGAAATGCTCTCCAGACAACCGCTGCACTTACTGGAAAACAATCTGAGGACACACAGGGGAGAGAGGGGGGGAACAGTCAGAATCAGAAGTCCTTTATACAGCAAACGTTGAATTAAGTTTTAAAGGTCCCCTATGTCTCAGATATATACAGAGCCTGTCTCTGATTGGCTGAAACACCAAACAGATCATTGCAGCATTACCCATAATCCCCTCTGTTCCAGCCCTGTTTCCAAAGTGCTGATTCTCTGTCTGTTACTTTAGATGAAAATAAGGAGCCCCTCCCCACGCCCCTCTGAGAGACATTTGGTTACAGGAGGAGATTCAGGTGATAAGTTACCTTGTTTGGTGATTGGCTGATGGTTACACAAGACAACTAGGGCTGTCAGTCGATTAAAATAGTTAATCGCGATTAATCACAAATTAATCGCACATTTTTGATCTGTTCTAAATGTACCTTAGAGGAATATTTTTCAAGTTTTTAATACTCTTATCAACATATGAGTGGACAAATATGCTTTATGCTAATGTTTATTATCATTTGAACAATGACAAATATCCTCATGAATATTAAACACAACAACCTGGAACCTCTCTCATACAATAATACAATACAAATGGCGTGTGTGTGTGTGTGTGTGTGTGTGTGTGTGTGTGTGTGTGTCAAGTTAACGCGTTAACTTGACAGCCCTAAAGACAACACATCGTTATGACATCATAAAGTGGCCAAAATCTGATCAGCTCGTTTTCAGACAGGTTTTTATAGAAATGGATCAAAAAGAGAGAGAATCTTTGTTCCTGAAACTTTCAGAGTGTCTTTCCACAGAGGGGACACATGTTGATGTAGAAGAGACACGAAGAAGAGGGGACACATGTTGATGTAGAAGAGACACGAAGAAGAGGGGACACATGTTGATGTAGAAGAGACACGAAGAAGAGGGGACACATGTTGATGTAGAAGAGACATGAAGACGAGGGGACACATGTTGATGTCGAAGCGACACGAAGAAGAGGGGACACATGTTGATGTAGGAGAGACACGAAGAAGAGGGGACACATGTTGATGTAGAAGAGACATGAAGAAGTGGATTTTGCATAATAGGGGACCTTTAAGACATTTATATCGTGACCATAGCAACGTGGCATTCACTGAGGAATGTTACCGACAGAAGGGTGTGTGACAATAATCCCTAATGAGACTGGAGACCGGTTGGAGTGGGACAGACAGGCGGACGGATGGTTTTACTAAGGCTTCACCCCAAGCCCGCGTTAATTACATTCATACATTCTTCATTCATAATAGGCGGAGGTTACTGCTGTGTGATTGCCACCTCAGTCTTTTCCCATTAACGCGCCTTGGAACTTCAATACTGGAGGAATAATCTAACATCCAGGAATGATTACCCTGAGATATCAGTGGATTGGTCTTCATCAGAAATGAAACAGTTGCAGTTCTGTTTAGGACTTGCAGGATGTCCTCTGAGTGACAGACAGTGTATGCATGCATTTGTGTAAATTAGGTCATTCTACAGAAAAGGTGGAATCTGGGTGAGACAAATCTGCTGAAATATATTCCTTCTAAAATACATCTAAAACCTGTTAAATAGCAATAACTAACTCTTAACTTGATTAATCCACAACAAGTAGAGCTTAAAGTATTTGTATACTTTATACAAAGCTTATTTGTATAGGAATGTCACTGGTTTTACTCACGTAACACCAGTGACAATATGGAGAAAACGCTACCATTTTAACAAAATGGCTGCCGTGAGTCAGACCAAATGTGGCTTCAGTCAATATCAAAATCGTTTAACTCTTCAATACAATACATGTTCCCATTCAAATGTCCACCCCTAGGGCTATGCCATGAGTAACACTAATGACAGACTTGAAAGACGCACGTAACATTTGAAGATAAAATCACACCTTTAAAGTAAGAAGTATCTGACTTCCCTTAAAGGTGGGTAGGTAAGTTTGAGAAACCGGCTCGAGATCGCTAGAATTTGAAAATACACAACCGGCAAAAAACCTGCCACTTCCTTACAGAGCCCCTCCTCCAACCTATATATACAGTCTATGCCTCCAACACACACGAACGCGCACATGACCAATGAGGGCACGAGGTAAGTCTGTGCCCCGATGGAAGGCTGACAGGCAGGTAGGTTGTACTTTTTACAGTATTACGGCTTCTACAGATGACATTTTGTTATGGATTTGTTGTCAAAGCACTTCAGATATTCATTGCTATCGGGATGTTAAGAGCATTCCAGGGAATATAACAAAAAGTGTATCTCGAGCCGGTTTCTGAACCTTTAAGTCTTCGTGCACTGCCTCAAATGATCTCTTGTTACAGGAGGCACTTCAGAGACGGTACATTACTTCAAAATAAAAGCGTTTTGCGTAGCAGTAACACCAATGACGCAATTTTGGGTGACTGACATTGATTTGATACTATGAATAATAATTTACGTTTTGTTACCATTTCAGTGTTATAATCAATGTTATGTAAATATGAATGAGATTTATTTATTGAAAAAAATCGTTTTAAAATGAAAACTATAGGCTCCACTTCCATGTATGATCAACGTGACTTGAATTTGGCATTTTAAATAAATAGCTATTTATGTATAAAACTATTTTTTTAATTTAGACAATCTCTATTTATTCAACATATATAATGCACGTGAGTATTAGATCAACGTCATGTATGTTGGTGTCTGCAAAAGTAAGTGACTTTTTTGAATGGCCCAAATGCTGTAATCTTCACACATCTCAAGCACAAGACAAGACGCCAGGGGAAAGGACGCTAATCTGTGTCCTTTTTGAGCGGTCTTTGTGTGAAAGACATTTTAAGCGTTGTGATGTGCCTCAAAGACAGGCCGCTCCGAACAGCTTCACGAAGAGGCAACGTGTACTCTTTCAAAAGCAGGTGGATGCTGTGAGACGAGGGACTATTACCAAACTAATATCCGTTCCACTTCCACCATATTCAAGATGCCTTACTTATTTCCCCATTTACCAAAGAAGCCATCAAATGAGACTCAGCGTGGTCATAAAAATGTGCTGCATTAAAGCACAATTAGGAGCGCATGGCTATAAGAGCTTATTAAAATTTCCCTGGCTCCACAGGTTGAAATCTTGGCAGAGAAAAAACCGTCGCCACTGCTGTTTTATCCTCTCATTATTCAGTAAGCAGCGCGGTCACACTGAGGGTTGAATCTGGGGAAAGCTAAAGGATGGAGGGAGGAAGGATGTAGCTTTAAGGCAGGTAGCCTACAGAGGAGGAGGAGGAGGAGGAGGAGGAGGAGGAGGAGGAGGAGGAGGAGGAGGAGGAGGAGGAGGAGGAGGAGGAGGGGTGCAGCTGTCCAAACACTGAATGGGACGACCCTCCACCATTCAGCTTTTTCTCCTTGCTGCAACTCCCTCTTTTTCATTTACACAATAACACTACAGGCCAGCATTGCCGACAGAGACGTTGTTGTACTGTATAGTTGCTGTTGATGACATTAGAGCATCTGCTTGGACCATGTTAGTGCTAAAAACGGGTCAATGCCGCTGCTGTCATTAGTGTTGCTGCGGCCTGTTCTTCCTCAGATCATAAGCCGCGTTCACACTGCGGTACTTTTCCCCACAAAGGTTCATGCGAACTTAGTTCATGCGAACTGAACTAAGTACAGATCGCGTTCACACCGGAACAAGTCCCTGGGGGAGGATTAGGCAAATGAAGCCGCTGATGTCACTTCTTCTTCTTCTTCTTCTGCTTTGGGTTTACTGGCAGGCCGCAAACCACTTCACGGCGTATACTGCCGCTCAAAGTCCCCGGCCGGAAGTCCCCGGAGTTGGGGAAGGCTTCAGTAGAAGCTGCTGGGAGTCCCAGCAGCTGCTACTGAAGCCTTCCGAGTAAATCGCCAGGACGCCGACACCTCCTCATCTCCACCGCTCCCATGTTTTATTTTGTGTTGCCATAGGTTAGTCCCTCTGCGTTTCTGCGCTGGGCTAATGCTAATTCTAATAATGCTAATGCGAGGATAATAAAATGGCGGCTTCACAAAACTTTTTGGGAGTTTTACGGGGCGTGGTTTGCAATCCGCCCAGCCAATCAGGAATATAGCTCTTTTCTCACAGCCGCTCGAAAGTCCCTGCTCTCTAGCAGGGACTTTCGAGCGGGTAAAAAGGTTCGCATGGACTACTTTTAGTACCGGCTCTTTTTGGTGTGAACGCGATCATGAACTAAGTTCGCATGAACCTTTGTGGGAAAAGTACTGCAGTGTGAACGCGGCTATAGACTAAACTAACGGCACCTTACACTTTGGTTCTGTTGCGCCTTGTCCCAATTTGACAGCTTTTCCCGGTGGAAGAGTTGGCTTTTCTTCCTGAAAACCTAGCCTCAGTCCTCCGAGGCGTCACTCGGGGAAATCAAACAAGGCTCGTGCGGATAATAATCCCTCAAGAATATGATCAACGTGATCAGAAATTAATCATCCATCAGCTGTTCTTCTGAAAGCTCTCGAGTTCTCTCCTCTGCTTATAGTTGAAAGTGGACCTGTCATGCTAAAAGAAGAGGAGGCGGAGCTAATGCCTGATCAGAATTCTACCGGAGATAAAGTTCTGCTGTGATAAAACGCCATCCTGTTCTAAACCACATCAAAGATTATTTCTGAAACTAAGTGGAGCTCAAATGCTATTTCTCTTGCAGGTTTACCACAAGGTGAGTTCTTTTTTTATTTCCTGCTTTTTAAAACACATGTGCGCAGCGGCTCCAGTACAGGTTAGCTCCGAGTGTTAGCGAGGCTTGCTAATGTCAACGAAGACGACGTCCAAAACACGTCAGGCATTGTGTCTGATAGCAACTCTCTGTGGGTCCGCCGCCAATTATTCCGGGCTGACGTCAGCTCGGAGGGAATCTGTATCCGCTCGTTGGACACCCGTTTTTAAAAGATTTGGGTACGGAGGAAAAGAGAGAGGGTTTTATTTTCCGAAAGGTTAGCGACTCCAGATTGTAAACACATGTGCTTTGGATACATTTGAAGTGCTTTAGAGACAGGACAGTATCTGTGAAGTGTTTGCAAAGAAACACCTTCAGAATACTAAACAATGTGTTGAAGTCGCCGCAGCATGAACACCGTGCAACGACTGAGCCACAGTCCTCTCTATCATTCCGTTCTGATATACGGATACAAAAGCTGGACAATTAGATTGACCTCTCCATAACTCTGAGTTTCTTTTAACGACCACTCACTTGGTCCAATCAAGAAAGCATGGACCCCATTGTTATGAGAAGGTGGTGGAGAAGGATTGGACACATCATGTGAAGAAAAACAGGTTCACAAGAAAGATAAGATATCATCCATCCATCTTCTCCCGCTTATCCGTGGTCAGGTCGCGGAGGTAGCGAGACCCAAACTTCCTTTCCCCTCATCAAGCAGCTCTGACTGGGGGATCCCAAGGCGCTCCCAGGCGAGCGAAGAGATATAGTCCCTCCACCTGGTCCTAGGTCTACCCCTCGGTCTCCTCCCAGCTGGACGTGCCTGGAGCACCTCCCTAGGGAGGCGCCCAGGTGGCATCCTAACTAGGTGCCCGAACCACCTCAACTGGCTCCTTTCGACGCGAAGGAGGCGCGGCTCAACTCCGAGCCCCTCCCGGATGACCGAACTTCTCACCTTATCCCTAAGGGAGACGCCAGCCACCCGGCGGAGAAAACCCATCTTGGCCGCTTGTATCCGCGATCTCGTTCTTTGGGTCATGACCCATCCTTCATGACCGTAGGTGAGGGTAGGAACGAACATGGCCCGGTAGACAGAGAGCTTTGCCTTCTGGCTCTGCTCCCTTTTCGTCACAGCGGTGCGGTAAAGCGACTGCAGTTCCGCTCTGATTCTCCGGCCCATCTCACGCTCCATTGTTCCCTCACTCGAGGACAAGACCCCGAGATGCTTGAACTCCTTCACTTGGGGTAGATACTGTTGTCGTCAAATGTGTTAGCTGTCTGTCATTTCTTGTTTTATTTTGTACTTACCTCTTGTCTTTCATTTCAGGCTCTGTTTCTTCTTCCCCGTGTGTTTTCCCGCCATCTTCAGCGTCTGCCCCGCCCCCGATTGTCTCCACCTGTTCCCACTCACCTCCTGCCTCTCCCCTGTCCTGTGTCAGTTCGTCTTGTTCGTTTCCCCGAATGGTCGTGCCAAGCCTCCGCTCTGAAAGGATCGCTTTTCTCTCATGTCAGATTTTGTAATGTTTGTTTATTTTGTTGCCTTAAGTTTTTATTAAGTCCTCTTATGCTAGTTTGTTCCTCCTTGTGAGTGCGTTTTGAAATGTCCACCACCTACTCTGTTCAGAGGGATTACCTGAACTGTGATAATAAATGTACTTTTTTTTATATATTCAAGACTTTGGGTGTTTCTCAATGTCGAGTACGCTTGCTTGGTAGCACATGTCTTCCGAGCGTCTTGCTTCAGAAGCGAGGCAAGAATACTTCCTGGCATTCGGAAAACAAAGAGTGGAACAGGCGAGCAAGTGTGCAGGTGTGCGTCACATGAGAGGCCCCGCCTTACATTTTCCGCCACAGATTTGGGGAAATCGGTCCGTGCACAAAGCATTGTGGGGATTTTAAGACCGGAGTCTACACGTGTGCCGCCTCGAAATTTCTCCAAGCGAAGTACGCCGGGCTCGGTAGAATTCCAAGTATGCTGGATATTGGAACAGTACTTCGGCGTCACTCGATGACGTAGCATGCTTGAAATAGTGGCTCGGGAGCATCCTTACTCGACATTGAGAAACACCCAGTGTCTCTGGGTCGTGCATTTGGGTTCATCAGTTTGGGTCAAGGTCCTGACAGATAGATGTTATTAATCCCTGTGGGGGAATTCAGTAGTTTAACAGCAACAGGGTGAGATTGAAAAACAGGACATCACAGATTCACACAGATTAGAGATGAATACAATTCAAGATAAAATACAATTGTATATACAGTTAAAGGTGGGGTAGGTAAGTTTGAGAAACCGGCTCGAGATGCACTTTTTGTTATATTCCATGGAATGCTCTTAACATCCCGACAGCGATGAATATCTGAAGTGCTTTGACAAAAAATACATAAAAAACATCATCAGTGGAAGAGCCGTGGCGCTGTAAAAAGCACGACCAATCATCTGAGCCGGCTAAAGTAACTGGACGGCCTACCTGCCTGTCAGCCTTCCATCGGGGCACACACTCATCTCGTGCCCTCATTGGTCATGTGCGCGTTCTTGTGTGTTGGAGGAGGGGCTCTGAGAGGAAGTGGTAGATTTTTTCCAGCTGTTTTTTTTTGTTAAATTCTAGCGCACTCGAGCTGGTTTCTCCAAAATTACCTACCCCACCTTTAAGTAACTTTAAAATAAGGAATGAATTAAAATGAATATACATATTTGGGTCACAAGGAGTGAACTGTATTGGACACCAGAAGGCAGGTGCAAGAGGTGAAGACTCAAGGACACCTGAGGCAGACCTGAAGGAAGAGGGACATACAAAGGTTCTCTCCAAACATAAAGGAGTGGAGGTCCTTTGTGTCCGTCCTGCATGCCAGTAGACTTTAAGTGCATTTACAAAGGAGCATCTTGACACTTAAAGTCCACATGTGAGTGTTTTCAGTGTAGAGTTGTGCAGCCTTCAATGTGAGCGAAGGTTTGTTCCAGCAGACGATTCTTAGAGTCCTTCGCACTTCATTTCACGAGGACCTGGACCACCAGTGCTATAGAGGAGGCCCCCTTTCTGGAGGAGCCTCCTTGACCCCCTGGCCCTGTGCCCTATGATTTCACTCTGCTCCAGAGGCTTAACACGCATAAAGAGGTGCAGGATTACAGAGGATAAGAGGAGTGGAGAAAGGATGAAGCCGTCAAAACAGACTGTGTGTGTTCCTTCACTGTTCCCTTGTTTGCTCCCCCTCCTCAGGGAGCGCAGTGACCTAAAGGAGGAGGCTGGTGGGTGGCGGGAGGCTTCGGGTGGCAGCTTGTTGGAGTTTTAATTAGTAGGCGGTATCAAAAGATGATTGTGAACGAGGCAGGGGGAAATAAAAGCAGGATTCAAAGAGTGGGGATGTGATGTTTGCACAGCCAAAGCTCAAGAAGTCAGAGCAAGGCCTCGGTTCTCTGGAGACTCACATCAACGTGTTTGTGAGCGGGGGAATGGACCCAGACATCAATGAGACGCAGTCTTTCATTCACCTTCTGGAGGTCCACTATACTCTCAGGCAGAGTACAAGTACTCAGATCCTGTGCTTGAGTCAAAGTAGAAGTACTCAGATCCTGTGCTTGAGTAAAAGTAGAAGTACTCAGATCCTGTGCTTGAGTAAAAGTAGAAGTACTCAGATCCTGTGCTTGAGTCAAAGTAGAAGTACTCAGATCCTGTGCTTGAGTAAAAGTAGAAGTACTCAGATCCTGTGCTTGAGTCAAAGTAGAAGTACTCAGATCCTGTACTCAAGTAAAAGTATAAGTACTCAGATCTTGTACTTGAGTAAAAGTAGAAGTACTCAGATCCTGTGCTCGAGTAAAAGTAGAAGTACTCAGATCCTGTACTCAAGTAAAAGTAGAAGTACTCAGATATTGTGCTTGAGTAAAAGTAGAAGTACTCAGATCCTGTACTCAAGTAAAAGTAGAAGTACTCAGATCCTGTGCTTGAGTAAAAGTAGAAGTACTCAGATCCTGTGCTTGAGTAAAAGTAGAAGTACTCAGATCCTGTACTTGAGTAAAAGTAGAAGTACTCAGATCCTGTGCTTGAGTAAAAGTAGAAGTATTCAGATCCTGTGCTTGAGTAAAAATAGAAGTACTCAGATCCTGTACTCAAGTAAAAGTAGAAGTACTCAGATCTTGTACTTGAGTAAAAGTAGAAGTACTCAGATCCTGTGCTTGAGTAAAAGTAGAAGTACTCAGATCCTGTGCTTGAGTAAAAGTAGAAGTACTCAGATCCTGTGCTTGAGTAAAAGTAGAAGTACTCAGATCCTGTACTCAAGTAAAAGTAGAAGTACTCAGATCCTGTGCTTGAGTAAAAGTAGAAGTACTCAGATCCTGTGCTTGAGTAAAAGTAGAAGTACTCAGATCCTGTACTCAAGTAAAAGTAGAAGTACTCAGATCCTGTGCTTGAGTAAAAGTAGAAGTACTCAGATCCTGTACTTGAGTAAAAGTAGAAGTACTCAGATCCTGTGCTTGAGTAAAAGTAGAAGTACTCAGATCTTGTACTTGAGTAAAAGTAGAAGTACTCAGGTCCTGTACTTGAGTAAAAGTAGAAGTACTCAGGTCTTGTACTTGAGTAAAAGTAGAAGTACTCAGATCCTGTACTCAAGTAAAAGTATAAGTACTCAGATTGTGTACTCAAGTAAAAGTATAAGTACTCAGGTCTTGTACTCGAGTAAAAGTAGAAGTACTCAGATCTTGTACTCGAGTAAAAGTAGAAGTACTCAGATCTTGTACTTCAGTAAAAGTAGAAGTACTCAGATCCTGTACTCAAGTAAAAGTAGAAGTACTCAGATCCTGTACTCAAGTAAAAGTAGAAGTACTCAGATCTTGTACTTGAGTAAAAGTAGAAGTACTCAGATCTTGTACTTGAGTAAAAGTAGAAGTACTCAGATCTTGTAATTGAGTAAAAGTAGAAGTACTCATATCTTGTAATTGAGTAAAAGTAGAAGTACTCAGATCTTGTAATTGAGTAAAAGTAGAAGTACTCATATCTTGTAATTGAGTAAAAGTAGAAGTACTCAGATCTTGTACTTGAGTAAAAGTAGAAGTACTCAGATCCTGTACTCAAGTAAAAGTAGAAGTACTCAGGTATTGTACTTGAGTAAAAGTAGAAGTACTCAGATCTTGTACTTGAGTACAAGTAGAAGTACTCAGATCTTGTACTTGAGTAAAAGTAGAAGTACTCAGATCGTGTACTTGAGTAAAAGTACAAGTACTCAGATCTTGTACTTGAGTAAAAGTAGAAGTACTCAGATCTTGTACTTGAGTAAAAGTAAAAGTACTCAGATCGTGTACTTGAGTAAAAGTAGAAGTACCAGAGTGTAGGAATATTCTGTTACAGTAAAAGTCCTGCATTCAAAATGTTCCTCAAGTAAAAGTAGAAAGTATTCTCATCTAAATATAGTGAAAGACAGTGAAAGTAGTCGTTGTGCAGATTGGTCCATTTCAGAATAATATATATGATGTGTTTTATAATGATTGATCATGAAAGTGTTCTCTAAAGCTTGTCTGAATGGCTTTCCAGCAGGGTATAACACACTACAGTATCGTAACCCTAAAAAGCACAATAGGGCTTCTTTACAAATGTAAACCATTTCATACACTGGAAAAACTGAAGCATTGACTTTAACTAAATGTATTAAGTCAACAGATTTTACATAACTGTATTAGATTAGTTGAAAGCATTAATCTTGCATTTAACTCAACTTAAAGGTGGGGTAGGTAATTTTGGAGAAAGCAGCTCGAATGCGCTAGAATTTGAAAATACACAACCGGAGAAAATCTGCCACTTCCTCACAGAGCCCCTCCCCCAACACACACGAACGCGCACATGACCAATGAGGGCACGAGATAAGTGTGTGCCCCGATGGAAGGCTGACAGGCAGGTAGGCCATCCAGTTACTTTAGCCGAAGCAGATGATTGGTCGTGCTTTTCACAGCGCCACGGCTTCCACAGATGATATATTTTTATGGATTTGTTGTCAAAGCACTTCAGATATTCATTGCTATCGGGACGTTAAGAGCATTCCATGGAATATAACAAGTGTATCTCGAGCCGGTTTCTCAAACGTACCTACCCCACCTTTAATAGTATTGCTTTCAACTAACCTACATAAGGGATTTGAAATATGTCGACATAATACATTTAATTAAAGTGTACTGCTGTCGTATAGCCAGTTTGTTGACCCCATCTACCTGTGGCTAAGACACTGACTACCTCACACAACAACACTTCAAAACATGCAAACAACGCGTTGATAGCGACGTGTTAGGAAGATTCGTGACTTTCATTAAGACACAAATCCATAGCTGAAGATTAGAACACACACTATATAACCCTGTGAGGCAATCCTCTAATCCATCAGGCCAGTAACACGACATTAAACCCAACTGTAGAGGCTAATTCTGGACTGATGGGGACAAAGGAGAGTCTGTACATTAGTGCTCGGGGACGGTGGGAAGAATGCATTGTGGGAAAGGGCTGGTTGCCATGAGAGCTGTTGGCAGGTTATGTGTTATTACATTTTGGCTGTGATGGAGTGGCGGTGGACACCCAGAGGTTAACCCTCACTCTCTTCTCCTCAGGATTGTGTGTGTGTTTTACATTCCCATGCGTGTAATAAGTGTGTGTGTGTGTGTGTGTGTACCGAACATGTGTGTATTCTGAGAGATGTGCATGCTCCAGAGGTGCATTGTCTTTCCACCATTACAGAAGGGCTGGATGCGGTTGAAGAGAACAGCGAGGGAGCTGAAGCTGGAATTGTCTTCTCTTGGCAACAAAGCAGAACTCAATCTGATGCCAACTCCCGCACAGAGACGGAGGAAGACACGGCGAACGGCCACGAGGTCCTCAGGAGATCCTCAGGTCCATTTGGGTACAGGGAAAGATTCAAATGGATGACAAAGAAAGGACCGTTTCCAACCAGCTGGTTACCCTGCTTTCAGTCCGCGTGCTCAGCAAGGACAACGACATGCAGTCTTATTCAAATCAGGGAAAGACTGTAGTCATAAAAAAGCATCAATATGTTCGCTTGGATCTTAAGACAACACTCACACGCTCACATTTTAAACAACAACACTCAAAGCTAAAGAACATTGCACTTTTTCGAGGTTGGAGGGTTTCTCAAGAGGCAGATGTGAAATAAACGAGAGCAGCTTTGTGAAGAACCGCATGGCCTCTCGTCGCAGTGACCTGAGGTGTGTTGTTTAATTATAATCTCTTAATGACTGACTGCTAGGGCACATTGTTAGCATAACTGTCGGTCCATTACAGAGAAGCAGAGAAACCAGCAGAAAGGAAAGTGACACGGTCGTCTTTGAGTTTAGCTCTGAATACAGCAGGCTGCACGATGGAGACATTCCTCAGTGCTCATAACCCCTTTTTGACTTTTACTGTGAGTTCGCATCTGAGTGTACTTATACATAGTGTGTGTGTGTGTGTGTGTGTGTGTGTGTGTGTGTGTGTGTTAAAAAGAAACCGAAGACTTGCTTTTGTTGCTTCTGCTTTTGTGCTTTTGTTAGCATTGTACAGAAGAAATTATTTAATTAGCCTCGTCACTGCTGCTGATCGACTGAGGACACACACACACACACACACACACGTTGATGTTCCTCCGGGTGCAAATGAAAGAAACGCGCTACAACTATTATTTGGTTTTGTTTTGATACATATTTCTTATCGTATCTTATTTTAATCCACTGCTTTCGATTATGATACTTCCTGTGTGGCTCAGCGAGTCAGTGTTGACGGTTCGATCCCTGACCCCTGCAGTCATCATGTCAAAGGTGTGTGAGTGTGTGTTAATGTTGATGAGCAGGTGGCACCTTGTATGCATGAATGAAAGCTGACTTTGATTGGTTGCGAGGACTGGAAGAGAGCTATGTAATTGTCGGCTATTTACCGCTCCTAATGCGGGGACAGCCTCAGGGTGCTGCAGCTGGCTGTCACAGATCACTGTTTCCTGACACACTGCTGTGACCACACAATGCCTCTAATACGCTGCCTCCAGTAAGCTGCCTTCAGTACGCTGCCTTCAGTACGCTGCCTTCAGTACACTGCCTTCAGTACGCTGCCTCCAGTACGCTGCCTTCAGTAAGCTGACTTTTATACGCTGCCTCCAGTACGCTGCCTTTTATACGCTGCTTCCAGTACGCTGCCTTCAGTAAGCTGCCTTCAGTACGCTGCCTTCAGTACGCTGCCTTCAGTACGCTGCCTCCAGTACGCTGCCTTTTATACGCTGCCTCCAGTACGCTGACTTTTATACGCTGCCTCCAGTACGCTGCCTCCAGTACGCTGCCTTCAGTACGCTGCCTCCAGTAAGCTGCCTTCAGTACGCTGACTTCAGTACGCTGACTTTTATACGCTGACTTTTATACGCTGCCTTCAGTAAGCTGCCTTCAGTACGCTGACTTTTATACGCTGCCTCCAGTAAGCTGCCTTCAGTACGCTGACTTTTATATGATGCCTTCAGTAAGCTGCCTTCAGTACGCTGCCTTCAGTACGCTGACTCCAGTAAACTGCCTTCAGTACGCTGACTTTTATACGCTGCCTCCAATACGCTGCCTTCAGTACGCTGACTTTTATACGCTGCCTTCAGTACGCTGCCTTCAGTACGCTGACTTTTATACGCTGCCTCCAGTAAGCTGCCTTCAGTACGCTGCCTCCAGTACGCTGACTTTTATACGCTGCCTCCAGTAAGCTGCCTTCAGTATGCTGCCTCCAGTACGCTGACTTTTATACGCTGCCTCCAGTAAGCTGCCTTCAGTAAGCTGCCTTCAGTAAGCTGCCTTCAGTACGCTGCCTTCAGTACGCTACCTCCAGTACGCTGCCTCCAGTAAGCTGCCTTCAGTACGCTGCCTTCAGTACGCTGCCTTCAGTACGCTGCCTCCAGTACGCTGCCTTTTATACGCTGCCTCCAGTACGCTGACTTTTATACGCTGCCTCCAGTAAGCTGCCTTCAGTACGCTGCCTTTTATACGCTGCCTTCAGTACGCTGCCTTCAGTAAGCTGCCTTCAGTAAGCTGACTTTTATACGCTGCCTTCAGTACGCTGCCTCCAGTACGCTGACTTTTATACGCTGCCTCCAGTAAGCTGCCTTCAGTACGCTGCCTTCAGTACGCTGACTTTTATACGCTGCCTTCAGTAAGCTGCCTTCAGTAAGCTGCCTTCAGTACGCTGACTTTTATACGCTGCCTCCAGTAAGCTGCCTTCAGTACGCTGACTTTTATACGATGCCTCCAGTAAGCTGCCTTCAGTACGCTGCCTCCAGTACGCTGACTTTTATACGCTGCCTCCAGTAAGCTGCCTTCAGTATGCTGCCTCCAGTACGCTGACTTTTATACGCTGCCTCCAGTAAGCTGCCTTCAGTAAGCTGCCTTCAGTAAGCTGCCTTCAGTACGCTGCCTTCAGTACGCTACCTCCAGTACGCTGCCTCCAGTAAGCTGCCTTCAGTACGCTGCCTTCAGTACGCTGCCTTCAGTACGCTGCCTCCAGTACGCTGCCTTTTATACGCTGCCTCCAGTACGCTGACTTTTATACGCTGCCTCCAGTAAGCTGCCTTCAGTACGCTGCCTTTTATACGCTGCCTTCAGTACGCTGCCTTCAGTAAGCTGCCTTCAGTAAGCTGACTTTTATACGCTGCCTTCAGTACGCTGCCTCCAGTACGCTGACTTTTATACGCTGCCTCCAGTAAGCTGCCTTCAGTACGCTGCCTTCAGTACGCTGACTTTTATACGCTGCCTCAGTAAGCTGCCTTCAGTAAGCTGCCTTCAGTACGCTGACTTTTATACGCTGCCTCCAGTAAGCTGCCTTCAGTACGCTGACTTTTATACGATGCCTTCAGTAAGCTGCCTTCAGTACGCTGCCTTCAGTACGCTGACTCCAGTAAGCTGCCTTCAGTACGCTGACTTTTATACGCTGCCTTCAGTAAGCTGCCTCCAGTACGCTGCCTCCAGTACGCTGCCTCCAGTATGCTGACTTTTATACGCTGCCTTCAGTACGCTGCCTTCAATACGCTGCCTTCAGTAAGCTGCCTCCAGTACGCTGCCTTTTATACGCTGCCTTTTATACGCTGCCTTCAGTACGCTGACTTTTATACGCTTCCTTCAGTACGCTGTGTTGGAGCCATAATGTATTTTGTTTGTTTTTATTTTATCTGCACAAAGTATATATGCATGTTCCTCATCCTCAGTGGTGCTGCAGGATAAATGCCTACAGAATGAGGAGATGTAGAAGACAGATGACACTGACCTCATGTTTGTGCATCCTTAAACACATACGTTGTGTGACAGTACCTCCACTCAGGGAATGTTGAATTAACATTCTGACATTGTACACAGGATGGAGCATCCACTTGTGAGTGCAGGTAATCCCCGGTCCATCAGATTCAGGTGTGGGACGGGAAGCAAAACCTTTTGACTGTGTCGAGATGAGCTGTGCTTGTATTCATCATGACGAGCAGGCATATACACTTCGTCTGAATGGAAGCAATGTGGATAAACTCATCATGGTGAAGATATTGAACACAAAATAAATGATAGATTCAAAGATACGCCTCAAAGGGACATTGTTTAGTCTGGAACACGCGTCTCCCCTCCAACTTCTCCCGTTCCCATCCCCCAGTGGTTTAGGTATAGACTAGGTTTAAAAGTCACTACACGCTTCCTTCGGGATGCTAACCTGTGCGCCTCACCGATAAACTCATCAACCTTCACGTTGTTTTTCACACATGATAAGAGGAGGAAGCCCGTCTCTTTTCTCCGACATGCTGTCCACGTGAAACCTGACAAGTATTTCATGGATAAAGCCATTTAGAGTTGCCTAAACAAACCTCTTCAGTATTTGCCATGTTTGGGTCCTTGAGACGTTAGAGATGCGTCATGTGTGTGTAACAATAATGTCATATATGTCATGATGTATGATTAGTATGAAAGCATCTAATGTGAGATATGCATTCGATATATTAAAGTATAGTGTTTTTATATGTCATATGTAATATTGTGTTTTCATGCAACTAGCTTTTTGATTTAAGCACAGTCAAGTTTAAAGTGAAACTACATTCTTTAGTAGAATAAATAAACCGGGCGGAGATGATCAGTGTTGAAATATAACTATTTTCGGAGTGTGCCACCTGTCATTAGCCTTTTGTGTGTGAGAGGATAAAGGACAAGAAGAGGACTGAGGCCCAGCTGCACACTGAGAGGTGGTGACAGGTCTGTGTCCAACACACACACACACACACCACACACACACACACACACACACACACACCACACACACACACACACACACACACACACACACACACACACACACACACACACACACACACACACACACACCACACACACACACACACACACACACACGGTCATCACAGGTCTTCCTTTTGTTCATCGTGTGGACATTTAAACACAAAAGACAGGTGTGAGCTGCAGAATTAATAGAAAGAAGAATGAGGTGTAGGGTCGTCCACACCTGAGGGGAAATAAACCCTTAGTTAAAGTTAAAGGACACATGGTGGGGATATAGTAGTTGACTTGGGATGTTGAGATCACAAATCTCTGTTCAATCCTTTAAAAGGAAATTGCGAAACTGATTCAAACTCAACCATTGTTTGAGTGAGTTTTCATAACTTTTATATTTTCTCCAATTTGACATTTTGCACTAGTTGTTGTTTCGGAGTAATGCGCCTTCTGAACGAGGGGCGGTCCCTTACGTTGCCCTGAAGAGTAATGATTTCAAACACACGTTCCAGCAGTGCCAGCTTCTCTCCTCCATCTTTCCAAACCTCAGTGTGATATATCGTAAACAACGATGCCAAACCGTAACAATATGTTATATTGGTTTGAGCTAAACGCTACCCACAGCATGCTGATATCATGATGAACAACACCACGGTACAGCTGAGGCTGGTGCGGGTGTCAATAGTCAAGAAGATAATTGAGTATGGACCAAATAATTGACCTTAATATTTAAATTGTATGTAAATCCATCCAGTAGTCGCACTCTGGACCACAGAGGTTGACTCAACACAGAACACAGGGTATTGTGTGCGGTCAAGTAGAAAAAATAGATCCCAAAACCGTATGGAATATTTTTAGCGATGAGGTGACTTCCACTAGGTAACACATTCTGTATTCACCAAAGATCCACGTCGTCCAGGGTTGAAAATACAGACTGATAAAGCTGTGAATATCGTATCCCGTGTAACAAAGACTTTTTTAATAAATGCCTTCAGACGAATAAATCAATGTGTCTTGGAGGAGGGACGTCATCTCCATTCAGCCCGTCAGTCAGTCAGAGCTGCTACTAATAAACATCCTGGAGGCACGGGGACTTAACACCACTTATTACCTCATAAACAGACATGGCTTTGGGCAGAGAGGGAGGAGGGGGGGGGTTAGGAGGCAGACTTTATTTCCCTTGGGATCCCCTCCCCCTCTCCTCCTCATCCCCTTTCCCGATATTTGTTTGAAGAAGAATTCACCACTGCTGGTTGTCTCCCCCAGCCTCCACACACTGGCACACACACACACACACACACACACACACACACACACACACACACACACACACACACACACACACACACCACACACACACACACACACACACACACACACACACACACACACACACACACACACACACACACACACACACACACACACACACACACACACACACACACACGGCTCTGTGACGGCACAGACCAGAGGAGGGGTGACCTCCACTCTCGTGCTCTCTGTGGGGAAATGAATGTCAGCAATGTGATTGTCAAAACTTGCAATTTTGATTTTACCATTTTTAATTAAAGACGGGGTTCTGTGAGTCCGCTGATCGTTATATCGGCCCTGCAGTCCACATGTCAAAGTGTCATTAAATGCTCATAAAGAGTGTGTATGAATGAGCATTAGATTCGATATTGAACAAAACTAATTATATTATTTTTCTTCTTCTTTAAATAGTGACATAGGGTAGCCTTAATGTCGACGTCTGGAGATCAAAATCTACCGTATCGTCCCTGTCTGATCTTAAGAAGCGTTACGCTAATCATAATTATCAGTTTAAATGTTATTTCTTTTAAAAATGGTTCATTTTAATATGTTTGCATGCGTCCCTAAACAGTCTTGGATTTGCACAAATTGAGTAGGACAAGAAAGCGGGGACCCCATGTAGTCCAAGTCTGTGTGGAGAGGATAGTCCCCATACTTAACGTTCGAATAGGCGCCTAACCAAAAACAGATTTACGAATATCTTGACACATATTTCTGATGTACGTAAACAACAAAACAGGGTTGTAGGAGTAGCTTGCTTGAAGTCCTTATGAAGTTGCAAGCTGCTGCATATAATGAACTCGTTTATCGTAGGCCTTTCTTCATGTCATCAAGTCGCTCTGTATGTTTCAGCTGTCAGCCTGCACTTCGGTCCAGAGCGGGACAAATGACCCAGAGACCAAAGGTTTCCATCGGGGGGGATTACAGATGTATATTTGTGTAAGGTGGTGTTCATCCCAGACGACAACACCCACACACACACACACCTACACACACACACATGTACAGTGTGCACACAATATAATATACATGTCCACATCACCAAGGTCCAAAAGGAGTCCCGTAAACTAAGCACGACTTCTCGTTCATCACAACCGTGTTCAGCAAAGATTCTTACGACGAAGAACAAAGCCCATTTCATAAAAGAAGGTAAAACTCCCTCCGTTATTGGTTGTGTCCCTTACAGCTGCCAAGTTATTAAAGATCTCCCCGGAGCTTCAACCAGCTTAACAAAACAGAACTGTGTCGCAAGAACCGCAACGAAATCAGGCGTCGTGAAATGTGCTGCAGGTACGTCGAGCCGTACCGCAGCCAAACGGCCACAGACACGAATACTGAAGAGTAGACTGAACATTGCACCGATTTGTAATTCCACGGATTGACACTGATGTGGAAATGTGTAGTAAAAAACGCCTTCAACAAATAAAATAAAAAACGTAGTAAATTATGATCGAAAAGGCATTTATGTGTCTCAATGTTTTGCATTGTACACACACGGAGAGTTTTGAGACGGTCCGAAGAAAAATCGACTTGTATTACTTGGCCATTTGGGGTGAAGGGTCTCAGGGACACAACGCCATGCTGACTGCAGTGGGGTTTGAACCTGTGCCTGTCTGACCCGGACGCACAACCCACTGTGCCACAGCCTCCCATCATATCGTATCATTCGGTGTCTGCCTTTCACAGTAAGAGCATGCAGTCTGGTTACCATACAGTATGGTAACCATGTTCATCTTCTGTATCCACATTTACACGAGGATTTCCAATCTGTTCAAGCAGATAATATTGAGACAAATATACCTCCATCAAAATGTACAAGAATTACGACATGTGTTACCGACTGTATGCGTTCTGTGTTATAAGAAAAATAGTAATTTAGAAATATTCCACAGCTAGACATTTATACATACAAAATAAATCACGAGTAACTGGATTGCTCAATTTGGACCTTGATTCATAAATAGAGAGTATACACGGAGGGTTTCCGTTAGCCGGTAAAATGTATAAAAACCGGTAAATTCAAAACTTGCCGGTCAAAATGTCCGGTAGTTTCTTTGAATGTAATAATTATGTTGTTTGTGGAATCATTTATTGAAAAATGAATCTGAACCTTTCCATCTGTTACGATTATAAACTGAAGCAATATGAAAATGACTCCCATTAACTGAGTTTTAAACATCAGCATATCCGCTCCTAGTCCGGTAATTACCTGCTAACGGAAACTCTGCTCCACAATTGTTCTTATTATTATTGAAACATGACCGGTAAGTTTCAAATTTGTCCGGGAAAATAAATTCTGTCCGGACATTTGACCGGAAAGAAAAAATCCAAGCGGAAACCCTGGGAGGAAGGTACACACACACACACACACACACACACACACACACACACACACACACACACACACACACACACACACACACACACACACACACACACACACACACACACACACACACACACACACACACACACACACACACACACACACACACACACACACCACACACACACACACACCACACACACACACACACACACACACACACACACACACACACACACACACACACACACACACACACACACACACACACCATTTCCGCCCTCAGCGATGAGGTCACTACACGAGGCCTGATAATAAACGAGGACAGGGTGAAGGTGAGACTGCAGCAGGAGAGGTGGTTTTCTTTGTACTGTTGATGTGTATATATTCACTGTTTGTATATTTTATCGAATTGTTATGTCATGTGGAAGGCCTTGTAAACACAGCGACCCTAACCCCAACTCCAAATTAGGATCGATAAAATATATCTAATCTAAAAAACATGATTGAAGGTGGTGAGGTCATGGCAACAGTCCCTGTAAATATACAACACTTACAATCAAAAGATATCCCTGCATGTCTCTACCACTTCCTGTCCGTATCGCGCCAGCTGACACACGAGGCTGTTGACGATCACTGGTGGGCTCCAGATTGTCAGACGTGAAGCAGCGTCGGAAAGCAAAGATGTGTTGTTCTGAAAGTGTATTTGAATAGCTCGGCACTTCAAGTGGCACCAAATGGCCTGAAATGGTGTTCCTCTCGGAAATTAGGAATGTTCCCAAATCTGAATCTGAATGGTGTGTTCTGGAAAGCACCAACAATGTGATGGAAAGAGATGTCTTTTTTTAACACGCTCACCAGTTGTGTTTCAACTAATCTATTCACATCAAGATAACAAAACACTCGTTCTGTTTGCTATAAAGCACATCGTGTAATCCAGTGGTGTAACATGCCATTTCTAATCAGTCAATGTGGGAGGTTTCCATAACGATATTATATTGCAAAGCCTTGCCGCATGCCGTCTTCCCGTCTTGTATCTGAATACAGAGACCGATCATCGTGTTAGTCATTGATCCACATGTTTACGCTGTTGCCACATTTGCCGTAATTGTTGCCCTGCCTCATAAGCCATTGTTGATTGGGCTGTGATTTTAGTTTGAACTGCGTTGCCTCCTTCGCGTCGAAAGGAGCCAGTTGAGGTGGTTCGGGCACCTAGTTAGGATGCCACCTGGGCGCCTCCCTAGGGAGGTGTTCCAGGCACGTCCAGCTGGGAAGAGACCAAGGGGTAGACCTAGGACCAGGTGGAGGGATTATATCTCTTCGCTGGCCTGGGAGTGCCTTGGGATCCCCCAGTCAGAGCTGGTTGATGAGGCCAGGGAAAAGAAAGTTTGGGGCTCTCTGCTGGAACTGCTACCCCCGAGACCCGACCACGGATAAGCGGGAGAAGATGGATGGATGGATGGATGCGTTGCATTTAAAATAAGTGTGTTGTCCCGAGGTCACACACCTGCATAGTGTTGTATAAAGAGAGAGCCCAGAGGAAAACATAACGTGTGAATAATACAGACATCTGTTTGTTCTCATTATTAAAAAAGGAAAAGAAAACATGTATGCAAATGGTCCCCAGCAGGGTCATTAGGCAGGGAATATGAATGGAGTAATTACTGTTACACTGCTTACAGAGGCTGAACACAAGAGAAACAGGGTGTGTGTGTGCGCAGAGTGTGTGTGCCTGGTGTGTGTGAATGGCTGAAGGTCTCCTCTGAGAGCGGGAAGCTAATAACGTGGACAGCTTGGAGCAGGCAGTTTTTGGACGAGCCCTCGGGGGTCTTGAGTTGTCTCAGCCTGCTAAATGCCAGCCCGAGTCCCAGGAGAGCCTAGCAGTGCTGATATTACGATTACACAGTGCATAAGACGAGGGAGGGGAGAGACAACACAGACTGTCAGAGAGCGGCTGTCCTCTGAGCTCAGGCACGGATGGATTTGAGAAGAAAGAAAGAAGACGGGCTCAGTCAAACATCAATTATCTGACAGGCGGGAAACAGACACCTCAGGATAGTCAAACTTATTAAGACGGGAAATCAAATGTGAATGAAACCCAGCTAACGTCCATCACAGATAGAGACCACCTTGCACCCCCTTTGACTTCAAGATAATATGCAGTATTTCATTTGTTTAGATCAGGGGTGTCAAACATTCGGCTCGTGGACCAAAAGCACAGTGCCCAATGCAGACTTTGCAAAGTGTAAAAAGGACAGAAAAGACATCGAAATTTGAATTTATTCGGTGGAAATGTGCCTTAAGGACGCTACTGTTGGAGCACAAAAACAACAGGGTTTTTGTTTGTTGTGGGATGTGAAGCTCGATCAATACAACTCCGAACCCTTCCCCATAGGGGTTTGTGTAAGTATTAGGGGTTACAAAATACACACGGATGTCTGGCAAACTATTTTTGAGATGGTGCTTATTTTTAGTGTTGTAGTACACTCAAATGTCTCGATCTTTGTCTCGATCTTTTAAAGTCTTGGTCTTCTCTTGGTTTTGGTCTTGACTTGGTCTCGACCTCTTAAAGTCTTGGTCTTGTTGTTGTTCTTGGTCTTGGTCTCGACCTCTTAAAGTCTAGGTCTTGGTCTTGAATTGGTCTCGACCTCTTAAAGTCTTGGTCTTGACTTGGTCTCGACCTCTTAAAGTCTTGGTCTTTGTCTCGATCTTTTAAAGTCTTGGTCTTCTCTTGGTCTTGGTCATGACTTGGTCTCAACCTCTTAAAGTCTTGGTCGTGACCTCTTAAAGTCTAGGTCTTGGTCTTGGTCTTGACTTGGTCTCGACCTCTTAAAGTCTAGGTCTTAGTCTTGGTCTTGACTTGGTCTCGACCTCTTAAAGTCTTGGTCTTTATCTCGATCTTTTAAAGTCTTGGTCTTCTCTTGGTCTTGGTCATGACTTGGTCTCGACCTCTTAAAGTCTTGGTCTTGTTGTTGTTCTTGGTCTCGACCTCTTAAAGTCTAGGTCTTGGTCTTGACTTGGTCTCGACCTCTTAAAGTCTTGGTCTTGGTCTTGACTTGGTCTCGACCTCTTAAAGTCTTGGTCTTGGTCTTGACTTGGTCTCGACCTCTTAAAGTCTTGGTCTTGACTTGGTCTCGACCTCTTAAAGTCTAGGTCTTGGTCTTGACTTGGTCTCAACCTCTTAAAGTCTTGGTCTTTGTCTCGATCTTTTAAAGTCTTGGTCTTCTCTTGGTCTTGGTCTTGACTTGGTCTCGACCTCTTAAAGTCTTGGTCTTGGTCTTGACCTCTTAAAGTCTTGGTCTTTGTCTTGATCTTTTAAAGTCTTGGTCTTCTCTTGATCTTGGTCTTGACTTGGTCTCGACCTCTTAAAGTCTAGGTCTTGGTCTTGGTCTTGGTCTTGACTTGGTTGTGAGTGACCTCTTAAAGTCTTGGTCTCGATCTTTTAAAGTCTTGGTCTTCTCTTGGTCTTGGTCATGACTTGGTCTCGACCTCTTAAAGACTTGGTCATGACTTGGTCTCGACCTCTTAAAGTCTTGGTCTTGTTGTTGTTCTTGACTTGGTCTCGACCTCTTAAAGTCTTGGTCATGACCTCTTAAAATCTTGGTCTTGGTGTTGACTTGGTCTCGACCTCTTGGTCTTAAGTCTTGGTCTTGGTACTCTCTGGTCTTGATCTTGACTTGGTATGGGTTAAGGTGGTCTTGACTACAACACTACTTGTCTTCTTCATGGCTTGTCACTCGTACGACCCTGTGCCAACCAGTTTATGTATGTCAGGTTATATTAAAGTATATTACCATATAAGCAGAGTTTAGCACCGACCACCGAACCCATTTCTCCACAAAAAAAAGAAAGGACTTCTCTGGATGATGTTCTAACTTTCTTTCCCTTGGCACTGTTTGTGGACCGGGGCTCAGTTCAAATCGTGACGCTGTGTATGAAGCCGTGATTGATGGGGGGAAATAAATGTTCAGATGTAGATTCATCATCGTCCTCAGAGTGACGAACATCCATCAGAAGCTGCCCGAGGCCCCTCTGTGATTTGTGGCTCTCTCGCATTTTAGAGTGTGTCCCAGTGTGCTGGAGGAATGCCACGCTGCTCTGAGGTCAGTGAAACAGAGATAATTTCCTAAAGGAGCAGCAAATTGTGGGATAAAACCAAAGGACGCTGACTTTGTAAAGGGAGTGTTATCAGTCCAATGTCCTCGCTATTCTAAATGACCCAATTTATACCAGATTTACAGTTAAAAAAGTCATAGCGGTCTCACTTTAACGAATGTTCATATATTTAATTTCTGATTTAGTCTTCTGATTTTTAAACGTTTTATTGTACATATTGTTATTTCCTATTAACCCTTTCCTCTCTTTTTCCTGTTTCCTTATCTTCCTCTATTTCGTGGGTGTGTTACCTTATGTAATTATCCACATCAAAACATTACTCACTTCTTGTGTTGTTTACTTCTGTATGTGAGCTAATGAAAATATCGATTTCATCTGTTCATTTTCTTCAATGTTTATTAATTAAAATCATACAAAGTCTAACTCGTATTTCCCACTGCTAAATCACATTTTTAGACTGTCTATTTTTAAAAGTGTGGTTGATATAAAAGTATTTGTATTTATTTATAGAAGGACCGTGCATACAAAAACATTCATCTCAGCAAAGAGAAGAGATGCAATCTGCCAGATTATAGCTATTTCCATCTGTGGTCCTCAGGCAGGTTCATAACAATCAATAAACAAATAATAACATTGCATCATCTCTATCAGACAAACGATTTTAAAACCTGAGTTAAGTACAGCTCAATAAATTAATACATATACACTTACATGATCTCGGTCTCTCAAATAATTATAAAGCCTGATTTAAATACAGGTTACGAAGATAATACTTAGTACACTTCAAATACACTTAAATAAATAAAGTATATTCAAATTTAAAAAACTCAGATTACAGTGTAATTAATGTAATGTAATTAGTTACATGTTTCTAACCCTTGTATGATAAAACCAAAGGTAGCTGACTTTGTAAAGAGCAGAGGGTCGGGAGCCGGGACTCGATTCAAAAAATGTATCTAATTTATTAGAGGCTTTGTAATTAATTAATCGAAATTAATCGCATTTTTAATCAAATATACACATTTGACCTGAGAACAGTGAGAAGCCATTTTCACATGGATGTTACTCCACGTGGTCTACAGTCGAGTGCACTCCAGGGAGTTGGTTATTTTCTCAGACGTGGACTGACTTATCCTGGCCCTGAAACCAGTCATCTGGTTGAGTGTGGGTTGGGTCAGGGTGTGGTTCCTTGCACTCGGAGTCGGGCTAACGTCCATGCTAGCTGCTACATGCTACATTTAGGTGATGCTTTAGGCTTGATGTGCTGCGGCTCTTATCGACGCTTCCATCCGTCCGTTTTTTAAAACAAAATGTCCCATCCACGGGGCCGACCAAAGCGGTCTCATCAGCTTGTTCGTTCATGTTTGACTATTGTTCACCGTGGTTTGTTGTTGTCTGAAGTCCCATGCTGAAGTCATGAACGTTGTTGGTGCTCCAGTATAATCGGTACGCCTGAAACTCATCCAGTGAGAAACGTTCCGCTGTGCAAAAATAATTGCGATTAAAGTGCGTTACTTTTTTTAACGCGTTAATTTGTGTAATTAATTAATCTTAATGAACGCGTTAAAGTCCCGGCCCTATAACACTTCCAAATGCAGATATGTCATGATAAAAGCATACAGTTCATCCTGAAATGACACCCTCTGTATCTTCACATTCGCCTCAACAGCCAAGCAATATGCAGTGGCTTTGTTTTGTATTTCTTCAAATCTATATTCCTCTTCACTCAACTCCTCCTCCATGATAACAGAAAGAGGTTACCTTCTGTGCTCCTCAGACAGTAGCTGTATCCCTCCGCCGCGCCATGCACTGTTTCTCGTTGCCTCTGTTGGAAGTCAAGGTGGGGGGTGACGATAAATCCCAGGTTTTGATGAAACCCGATCGGCAGAGTCTTCAGGCGGCTTGTTTTCATCAGCTGTGGTGTCCAATCACAGCGAGGCTTTACGGAGCTCCTGCTGCTTCCTCTATTGTTTTTTGGAGGTTGACATGAACCCCCCCCTTCTCTTGTCTTTGCCCCCTGCTCCCGGGGGGACGCAGTGTATTTAGACTGGAGGACAACCTGCTGGGTCTGGCTGCAGGATTTACTCACCTGAAGGGGCTCTGCGTTGCAGCAGCTCCTTCTGCTTTCTCATCAAATAAACCTGCTGCCCTGCAGTGACATCTCCACATACCTCTGTGCTTCACGGGAGCATGGAGGCCTGACAGCAGGGCAAGGAGGCGAACAAGGACAGAGTATGGAGGCCTGACAGCAGGGCAAGGAGGCGAACAAGGACAGAGTATGGAGGCCTGACAGCAGGTCAAGGAGGGGAACAGAAACAGAGTATGGAGGCCTTCCAGCAGGGCAAGGAGGGGAACAAGGACAGAGTATGGAGGCCTTCCAGCAGGGCAAGGAGGGGAACAAGGACAGAGTATGGAGGCCTTCCAGCAGGGCACGGAGGGGAACAACGACAGAGACAGAACGTCCAAACAACGACAAAGACTGGAGCATCAGGACTCCCAAACTAAAATAAATATTATTTAAGTAATTAATATCCAAAACTGTACATGAAGCCAAACACATACTACTGCTAAACGTCAGAGGCGGCAGAAGTACTCAGATCTTGTACTTGAGTAAAAGTAGAAGTACTCAGATCTTGTCCTTGAGTAAAAGTAGAAGTACTCCGATCTTGTACTTAGTAAAAGTAGAAGTACTCAGATCTTGTACTTGAGTAAAAGTAGAAGTACTCAGATCTTGTACTTGAGTAAAAGTAGAAGTACTCAGATCTTGTCCTTGAGTAAACGTAGATGTACTCAGATCTTGTACTTGAGTAAAAGTAGAAGTACTCAGATCTTGTCCTTGAGTAAAAGTAGAAGTACTCAGATCTTGTCCTTGAGTAAACGTAGATGTACTCAGATCTTGTCCTTGAGTAAAAGTAGAAGTACTCAGATCTTGTCCTTGAGTAAAAGTAGAAGTACTCCGATCTTGTACTTAGTAAAAGTAGAAGTACTCAGATCTTGTACTTGAGTAAAAGTAGAAGTACTCAGATCTTGTACTTGAGTAAAAGTAGAAGTACTCAGATCTTGTCCTTGAGTAAACGTAGATGTACTCAGATCTTGTACTTGAGTAAAAGTAGAAGTACTCAGATCTTGTCCTTGAGTAAAAGTAGAAGTACTCAGATCTTGTCCTTGAGTAAACGTAGATGTACTCAGATATTGTACTTGAGTAAAGTAGAAGTACTCAGATCTTGTACTTGAGTAAAAGTAGAAGTACTCAGATATTGTACTTGAGTAAAGTAGAAGTACTCAGATATTGTACTTGAGTAAAGTAGAAGTACTCAGATATTGTACCTGAGTAAAAGTAGAAGTACTCAGATATTGTCCTTGAGTAAAGTAGAAGTACTCAGATCTTGTACTTGAGTAAAAGTAGAAGAACTCAGATCTTGTACTTGAGTCAAAGTAGAAGTACTCAGATCGTGTACTTGAGTAAAAGTAGAAGTACCAGAGTGTAGGAATACTCTGTTACAGTAAAAGTCGTGCATTCAAAATGTTCCTCAAGTGAAAGTAGAAAGTATTCTCATCTAAATATAGTGAAAGACAGTGAAAGTAGTCGTTGTGCAGATTGGTCCATTTCAGAATAATATATATATATGTTTTATGATGATTGATCATGAAAGTGTTCTCAAAGCTGGTGAAGGAGCAGCTAGTCTGAAGTACTTTGTAGACTGCAGGGTAGCTGGTGGAGGTGCAGCTAGTCTGAAGTACTTTGTAGGCTGCAGGGTAGCTGGTGGAGGTGCAGCTAGTCTGAAGTACTTTGTAGACTGCAGGGTAGCTGGTGAAGGTGCAGCTAGTCTGAAGTACTTTGTAGACTGCAGGGTAGCTGGTGAAGGTGCAGCTAGTCTGAAGTACTTTGTAGACTGCAGGGTAGCTGGTGAAGGAGCAGCTAGTCTGAAGTACTTTGTAGACTGCAGGGTAGCTGGTGGAGGTGCAGCTAGTCTGAAGTACTTTGTAGACTGCAGGGTAGCTGGTGAAGGTGCAGCTAGTCTGAAGTACTTTGTAGACTGCAGGGTAGCTGGTGAAGGTGCAGCTAGTCTGAAGTACTTTGTAGACTGCAGGGTAGCTTGTGGATTTACTCCAGGTGGAACTAAAGTCTGATTCAACACTTGATTATATTTCACATCATTCATCTGTGAAGTAACTAGAGGGATTAAATACATGTAGTGGAGTAGAAGTACACCATTTACCTCTTAGTAGTTGTACTAAGTAGCATAACATTGAAATATTCAAAGTACAGGTACCTCAGAATGGTACTTAAGTGCAGTACTACAAGTATGTACTTATACTTCCCACCTCTGCGTAAAGAAACGTCCACAGGGAGAAATAATGCCTGGCGATAAAATGGTCTCTGTTTTTTACGAGTTGATATAAATGCGAGTGATTGTTCGATGGAGGATGTGCTCTCACGCGGGTCAGAGGCCACTGAATTGAGAAAGGCAGACTTTGTGATGTCAGGAGATATTGTGTTGTTGTTGTTGTTGTTGTTGTTGTTGTTGTTGTTGTTGTTGTTGGATGAATGTAATATTGTATCGTGATGAAGCGTGTGATTTACAGCCGTGAAGACAGAGCCCGCTCGGACTGAAGAGCTCTGATCAAACCCTCCATGTCTCTTTTATTGCTGCTTGAGCAACGTCTCTCTCGCTGCAACAATTAAAGCCCACACCGAGGAGGTCGCCGCGCCAGCCTGCTCAGATTTGGAGTGCATTTCTTTAGGTTTAGAAACAGAATACTGACTGAACATATACCAGCCTGTGATAATCCATCATAACATGTTTCTGTATGGTTTCCTACCGTCAAAATGTTCCTGTTGTTAACCAAAGAATAAGGTTTAATTTGGTGTACATGAGGTCTATTGACCATACATGGATAAAAGGTCAGTAAAACGTGTGGTTACGAGTTGAAACAAGCTGGTTTAAGAGGTGTAACCCACATTTGAGGTATGATTTGTGCTTTATAAACACAGAAAACCAGGACAACACAAAGGTTACATTTGTGCATCCGTTTGTTTTTGCGGAAAGTCTGAGCCATGGATGTGTCTGCGGTGCCATGTTTTGAGATGCATGGGGCCCATTGTAGTGAGAAAGACCCCCAGCATGCAGCAGTGAGTGTGTGAAGATCTGGTGCCGGACAAAGGCTGCTGAAGAGAAGCAGACAGACGCCCAGCAGAGAGGATCTGACTGTCTGCAACACCCTGCAGACAACAGGACCACCCAGCTCGGAGCACGCTGTAACACTGGTAACACTTATTCCTGAGACATGCGCCGCGTCGTGCAGCAGCGGGGACATGCTTTCAGGTGCATCGAAACCGCAATCAAGGGAGATCAGACCGATGTAGGGCTTTGATCAATCAGTGATCGACTCAAGGCCTTGTGATATCCTCCGCAGTAAGCATTTCAACAATTACTGATCAAATCAAATCAAAATGTATTATAGCCCCAAATCTCAAGAAATGCCGCGAAGGGCTGAAAGCAAACAAAAGCAAAGACAACAACCAAATACAAACGTCATAGCATAAACACATTATACATTATACAAGTATTGCTATATGATAAAAGCATGTGACAGAAGTGTTGCTAATCATGGAAACTAGTTGACAAGAAAGACAGATGCGAAGAGATGGGTTTTGCTTTTTAAGGAATCAATGTAATCTCACGCCATTGGAAATGAACGGGTAACCCTTATGTACATCCATCAGATAGTACACACACAAATCAACAACCATGTTGATGTGGTCTTTGCAGTGTCTATTCTTTCTATCCACTGCAGTTATTCATGTAACCCATAGTCATAGACCAGGGGGGTCAATCTCAAATTCATCACGGGCCACATTAGCATTATGGTTGCACTCAAAAGGGCCGGTTGTAACTTTAAGACTATAAAAATATATAATATTTAAATATATAATATAGATAAAATAATGTATTGTATTACACTATTGCCTCTGCATTGGATTATTCTCGGATAGGGTACTAACTTCATAATTAACTACGTCTGAAAGCAGAAGTCGAGAGCAATAATAGCAAGGCTCTTCAGTCTATGTCACAAAATGAGATGCATTGTGGGACATGGAGTTTATGGGCAACGTGCTTCTGTAAAGCGGCACGTAACCGCATAATAAACATATTATATTCTTTCCAAGCTCTTGCGGGCCACAAAAGATGAAGGCTTTGAGTTTGACACCCCTGTCATAGACATTGTTTGCAGCTTAAAATGGAGTTAAATTAAATTTGCTGATGATTAATGTTTTTTGTGTAAGAGCAGTTAAAACAGTTAAAACATCAACATCCCCGAATCTCCCCCCTCCCCTCCCTCCCTCCTTACTGCTGGTAGTCGGCCCTGCAGTACAGCCTCGTGTCTCTGGAGTAGCAGGTGTTGGTGAGCGGCTGCTGGCACGCGGAGCACTGCAGGCAGCGCTCGTGCCAGGACGTGTCGTTGACCCGCATCAGGAAGCGGTCTGAGATGATCCGCGAGCAGCCCTCACACACGGCCTGCTGCGGGGAAGCTCCGCCTGCGAAATATATGTGTTTTATGACATTAAAACACGAGGAAATACACCAACAACTGTGTCAGGAATTATCGATACGATGCTAGAATCTGGCAACTGGAAATCCTACAGTCTAGATTTATATCAGATATCCAAAGAATACACAATATAAAATATAACATTAGAGCTCCACCTGGAAAATATGTTGTATGTCATTAAAACATGTGGAAATACCAAAAACTGTGTCAGGAATGTACTGATCAGCAGGGGCGATGCTAGGATTTAGCAACATAAGGGGCCTGGAAATCTTACAGTATAGATTTAGATCAGATATCCAAAGAATACACAATATAAATAGTACAATAAAGCTCCACCTGGATCCATCTTCTTCTTATATAAAGACACATTTTTCCAGCATTTGGACCGTATACGTATTATCTTTTAATTCACACACGACATCTATTGCACGTCTATCCGTTCTCTGTTGCTCTCCTCGAGGTTTCTAACATTTCTTTCCCGTTAACTTTGGGGTTTCCTTGTCCAATGTACAAACTGTAAAGCCCCCTATACACATGTACAATGTGTGATATTGGGCTACATAAATAACCTTTGATTGATTGATTGGTAACAGACCAATCTACTACCAAAATAGAAACATTACGACATGGGTTGTATACTTAAAAAGTGTGCACATGCATTTAGTATCCTATCCATGTGAACATGTGATAATTGGGGGGTCCAGGGGCATGTTCCCATTTTAAACATAAGGCATCAGATTGTGTGCCACCTGCCTGTATTTAATATTCCTTACGTTATCTTATCAAAGTCAACTTTATTGTCAATTCCTCTATTTGTGTTACAGCTTAGTTTCTCACCATCCCAGAGAATACACATATATAAAAATACATATAAACACAAGTATATATTTACATAGATACACGCTTTATCACTTATATATACACAACACATACATCGACACAAATATTCATTTATATATATCTTATCTTGAGATGATGGTCATTTTTATAATGAGTATTTTTTAGCTTCTATATTTTATTTGCATTTAATGTTTTCTTGGTTGCTAATTCTGCAATTGTTTTCATTTGTTTGTGTTTCCAGAAGAGCAATAGGGATCAAATCTGCCTTCTCACCCCGAAAGCTGCCATCAGTGGAGGAGTCCTTGTTTTATCTGAGGCCTTTTGTTTCTGCCTCACATTTAGAAACCACACTGTGACGCTCGCTCGGTAAATCCTGCACATGTTGCACATTTCTGCTCCGTGCTGCCTCGTCCTTTAAACCTGCACAGCTCTCCACTTAGTGTATAGTCATATTGTATGACTGCACTCCTACATAACTAGTGTAAATATTGCCTTTATTTTCCCTTTGTTGCACTAGCTTTTAGAAATGGTTACGTGATGTTCTTTCTGTGTCTCTGTGTGCATCTGAAAGCCAATTCCTCGTATGTGTAAACCTCGTTCATGTGTAGGAGAGTGGCCATAGTGTAAAACAATCAGCATGACACCAGGCAGCGCTTTTTGTATTTTCACAAGCGAAAGCATTCATTAATATACACTCAGAAAACTCAGAGTGTAAACTCCCCTTTCCTCCCTTTGCAGCGGGAGAGGAAGCAGGTCGCTCGTATACTTAATCAGAATATAAATTATAAAAAGTACTGCTTGGAAAATCTCATTCTTGTTAAAGTACAACGTTAAAATACATCGCAAACGTGAATGTACCTCTTAAGGCCTTTTAAACATCATACATATTGGATTATGATATGATGATGATATTTTAACTTCTAATTGCCAATATGCATGCATCAGTTGATTGATATTGTATCAAAGATATAAGTATTGGCTTCCAGCAGAGTATAGAAGTACAAGGTAGCATACAAAATGAATGAATAGTTATTTATTGAATACAATAACCCCACTTCTCTACAACACAGAGGAGTGGCTCGATAAAAGATTGAACATAAAAGTCCTGTTTTTAATTAATAATTTAATATTAATGAACAATCTCTGTGGTTTTTAATTACAATCTCATCCGATTGATGATTTTGCTTGTCTCAAAGGCACACACATTAATATTAATAATACTTATAATAATCATCATTAAGACAACAATAGCAAACTGATATAGGCAGCTAATAATAAGAAGAATATCTTTATCCGTCCCACAAAGGGCGCATTTTCAAACGTGAAGAGACAAAAACTGCTACATATTAATTAATGCATGCCATTACATATAAAAGTAGACATTACAAAAATTACAATTTACATTAATACAGGTGCTTGTGTATTTAAAAAAATCATAACATTAAATCTATCCATTAAAAACGTGTGCAAAATGCAGAGTACATTCGTCCCACCGAGGGGAAATGTGTTACTGCAAGAAAAGAGCCAAGGACAGCTTAATGTTAACCAAAATACACATCCTGTAACAGTTCTGAGAGATATAGCAGCCAGGTATATATTGCGCAGTTATTAACGGCATATATATTGTACATAATTTGTATTTCACAAGTGTTCGTAAGTGTTTATAAAACCTGAGCCAGAGTTTCCCTCCTGCCCTTCTCTCGGGTTTTACATAAAAGGCTGTTTTCGCGTCAACCGAGAGCAAATAGGAGCTGCCACTTCTCCTTGTTGGTGTTATTGTAGCAGCCCCCCGTGATAAATAAGAGCATGGGTGGGAACATGGATACATAAATAAGGATAAGGTCAGGATGAAGAGGAACTCACCGGTCAGGAGGTCCAGGGATCCCGGGTCAGCTTCCACTTTAATGTCGTGCAGCATCTCTGAATTCAAGCTCCAGACTTTTCTACAAACCGAAAGGCCCGTCTGTAAAAATCCTCAAATCTGAGACCTGGAGCTGCTGTAAATCCAGAGGTGTGAGTGAAACTGGTCCACCAGTCCTCAGTGAGAGAGAGAGAGAGAGAGAGAGAGAGAGAGAGAGAGAGAGAGAGAGAGAGAGAGAGAGAGAGAGAGAGAGAGAGAGACAGCCGAGAGAGGGAGAGAGAGGGGAGAGGGGGACAGCCGAGAGAGAGAGAGGGGGACAGCCGAGAGAGAAGCCCTCCCCCCGGCCTCCTCACAGCCTCTCCCCGCAGTCCTGAAGCCTGGATCCGCCTCTCAGGACCGTGGAGTCCTATCAGAAATCAAATCAAATATCCGACCCTCATAAAGCCTTCACTTCAACACCACGGCGGAGTGATTTAAATCTGCCAATTAGGCCTACAATACAAATCAACTTATTTAACCATCCGCACTTCCAACCTTCTGTCTGCAGACTTCTTTTAGACAGTTTGGAAATGAAGCATTGATTTATTATTTATAACACTTCACAAAAGACAATATATATATTACAATATCATACGTAAAGGGAGGCCAAACATATAACATATGAGAGGTCTGTCTTCCCATTGCAGGAGGAAGACGAAGATAAAGATACATCTAATTAAAGAAATAGTCCCAAAACTGTAAATCATGATGGTGTCTAAAAAAAAATACAATTTAACGGATGAAAAATAATACACCTTGAATTCTAAATCTAGGATAATATATTACATATATAGCTTAATGCAGAGCCACAGCAGGCCTGAGCGGTCCAGTTTGTCAGAGTAAATAAAAGCAATTTATCTTGACGAGTTTAAGGTAAATACACCATTTTAATTTGAAATATAACAACAACAAATACGTGAATTATAAGAAATGTTCGATTTCTCATAGTGTTAATATAACAGCCTTTTATATTTAATTCTGTAAGTCTGTGCTTGTGAAGAAATGTTGTTGCTGAATTATTCAGGGTACAATATATTGTGCTACATGATGGCATCGAAATATTCTGGTGGTTGGTATTTGACGATGTTTTCATTTCATATGGACCTCAAATCAAATCAGTGCATCCCGATTTAAAATGAGAATTATAAGCCGCTCTGTTAAAGGCAGCTTTATTCCAGTCTCACAATACAGATTCACGGATCGAAATGAAATATATCCCACAGATAACACCACGTTATTCTAAACTGATATGAAACGATATCAGGCCCGAGATCAGCTGTGAGGAAAGCAATAAAGTAATATATATTTATATCAGCTGCTCTTTTGTTCTGCTGCATTCACACAACCCGCAGTGATATATGAGGGTTTATTATTAACGGGAAATTAAAAATTAGGGTCAGATCCAATTAGCGAGAGGCTCCCCTTCGCCCCCTCGAAAAAACACAGAGGATTCATTCCTGGGTTTATTGCATTATGATGATCAGCCTTTGTGATTGGCATTAATTGGAAGAATGCAATAGAAAATGATTCAGAATCCATTTCAGAAAACATCTTGGAGTTTATGATTTCAGAATGTCAGGTGGTGATGGATGTAGAAATTAAAAGGCCATTGCATGATGGAAAACAAAAAACTACAGTAGCATTGTTGTCCTTTTAAATAAAGTTTAAATTTAGTTGTTTAAATTATTGTGGGCGGAGCTGATAATGAAGGCAATTTTAATACAAGGTTTAAATGTGTGTTGATACGACGTTTAAATAATTATATTCTATATTTTACGGAACGATCTCCGACTGAGGGTAGGATTGAAAGCCAATGCTGCCCCCCTGCGGTCACTACAGGAAGTGCAGGCGGCGGAAACAGGCGAGTTAAATAGTTTCTAACAAGAAAGAAAAGCAATAAATTGAAAAATCAAGTCTTTATCCCTTTTTTAAAACGTTGGACAATATGTATATGATGTCCTTTTCATAATATGTTATATTAAATGTTTCATTGACCGCCATTGTGCCGCTACGCTTTGTGCCGAAATAGCTCAGTTGGGAGAGCGTTAGACTGAAGATCTAAAGGTCCCTGGTTCGATCCCTGGTTTCGGCAGCCGAAAGGTGACTTTTGGGCACAAAATGCCTCAATGGTGTTGCTCGACGTAGTTGTAGCATTTGGTGCCTTTCTCTGCTGTCCAAAAGGGTTCACTGATACCTGCAATGTAAGATATTCAAAGGCAGACCATCATACGCACCATCTTAAGCACACTTTCCGAACTTCCTGTCTTTTTTCAAGATGTTATTTTAATTTGTGTAACAGACTGTTTTGAACACGCTCTGTGCCGAAATAGCTCAGTTGGGAGAGCGTTAGACTGAAGATCTAAAGGTCCCTGGTTCGATCCCTGGTTTCGGCAGAACAGAGGACACTTTTAGGCACAAGTTGGCTCCGTGATAAAAGCAACTGGATTATAGCAGTCTGATTTGTTGCGTTTCTCTGTTCTACAATACCAGACGTTAAAAAATCAACATGCCAACTCATAAGCCATCTGTCACTTAGTTAAAATACTCTCTGAAAATGCTGCTTTTTTTCACGAGTTGTTGTTTTAAGTGTTTGTCTCATTGCCATTGTTTTGTTACATTTTGTGCCGATATAGCCCAGTTGGGAGAGACTGAAGATCCAAAGGTCTTGTTCGATCTCTGGTTTCGGCAGCAAATAGGAGACTTTTAGGCACCATGATTGGATCTGCTCAACTAGAGCAGTCTGATTTGGTGCCTGCATCTGCTCTAATTACTATGTGCAATATGTGCTTTATGTGCTATATATAGCCTACTTTATATACACTCTTTCCTGTAACGCTGCAAATGTCCCCTCTGTGGCACTAATAAAGGTATTCTGATTCTGATTCACTCATACCTGCAATGTAAAAATTAAAATGCTAATCGACAGCCAATCCGCATCTAGTAAAAGATGAGAGTGCACTTTCTGATGCCACGCGGAGACGAAAACGAAAACAAACTGATATCAAAAAAGTCTTCCGTCCACACGAGACCGCTGGAGACGCTGTAGTACATATGCTGGGCCTGTAAGTGGCGCTGCACTTCCGCCACAAAGTACACAAGAAGCAGCGAATAAGAGAGGAGAGGTGGGGAGAGGCGGGGCTATGATCGTTTAGGGCGTACACACACGGGTTACCAGACCTTCCCACTTCGGGATGCGTTATCGTTTGAGGGCTCCGTTTCCGCGGTTCTGTTACGGCCTCGTGGGGACGAACCATTTATCGTCCATAAAGAACTACAGCGGATAACACCCGTTTTGTCTCCGTGTGGACGGGGCCTGAAAGTCCTGTCTTTTTTCACAAGGGGTTGTTTACATGTTTTAATGACTGACATTGTAGTGCATTCTTTGAGATGGAAAAGCTCAGTTGGGAGAGCCTTTCTAGAGGTCCCTGGTTTCAATCCTTGGTTTAAAAGTAAGGTTTTAGGCACATGGTTTGAGCTGCTAAACCATGTGTTGTTTCATGAGATGTTATTTTAGCTTTTGTGAGACTCATTGTGTTGGCGCAGGACCGTCTGCCCAATCTCCAATCTATCATCCAATCATGATGCTCGCTGTCCATTGTGAGGTTGGACCTATGCCAATCACGACGCGAGTTCATGATGGACAGAGCCACTCACCTCACGGCTTCTCTCCGAACCCGCCCCCCTCACGCTTTTGATTGACAGTTGACCTGTCACGAGGCGCATCAGAGATGTTCAAAGTAAGGCCCAATCTCAAACCACTCCCTCGACCCTACCCCTCCGTGATGGAGTGAACTCCGTCTGCAGCCACACTCGCAGCTCAACGAGGCTCCTCCTGTCAGATTGAGGGAGTACACACAGCAGCTAGCTTTGGGACGGCCTCCCCTCTCTCCGGAAGAAACAGGAAATGCCGTAACCGTTTGTAACAACGGTTTCAAATCAGCATCAGACAAAAAGTTGAAATGAATAACTCAAATAAAACTCCAAACATCTTTCATTGTGTTTCAAAGCTCTTTTAGTTTTAACCCTGATGTTTATAAGCTTCTTAGTTTTTGCAACGGTCTGTAAATATACACAACTTTATAATAACATGCACACATTTACCTTTTTCTAGACTAAACACAGGTTTGATCCTAAGTTAAAAACATATGAGGTCATCATGAGGTTGTTCACATCGCAGTTTATCAGTGGATGTTTGCTGGAACTACTTGTAAACAGCGTGTTTCCTGACGGACACACACAGCGTGACTCCGGTCAGATAGAGACCGGTCTCAAGTCAGCACCGCTGCAGACTCGCTGTTTGAGGGCTTGATAACCCACTCCCCCTCCACACTCCTCCACACTCGTTGCTTTGGAACAGCCCTCAATATGGCGGACCCTCCGCGTGAACGCGCAAACGGAGGGGTAGGGTGTAGGGGTAGGGTGTAGGGCGCGGTTTGGGAATGGGCCTAAATTACAACACTATTTTCCACTTTACAGTCATAAAACCTATTTTTACAACCGTCGTTTTGGCGTCAACTTTTACATTACGGTATACGGCAACTTCAGTCTGCATAAAGTTAGCAAGCCAGCATTGCTAACGCTATCGTTTCTAGGTTAAATACACGTTATTATATTGATCTATGTCAACAGCCATATGTTATACATCCGATTGACAACAGTAATTCAAATACATTGTTAAAGGACTCTTGTATGAATGGGCATGTTGTAATTAGTAACTACACTTCTGTGAGCAGTGGTACATTAGTCATTCAGCATACTATACACAGAGGTGGGAAGTAACTAAGAACATTGACTCAAGTACTGTTAAGTACACATTTGAGGTACTTGAACTTCACTTGAGTATTTCCACATTTTTCTACTTTGTACTTCTACTCCACTACATGTATTTAATACCTTTAGTTACTTTACAGATGTGGATGAATGATGTGAAATATAATCAAGTGTTGAATCAGACTTTAGTTTCCACCTGGAGTAAATCCATCAGCTACCCTGCAGTCTACAAAGTACTTCAGACTAGCTGCACCTTCACCAGCTACCCTGCAGTCTACAAAGTACTTCAGACTAGCTGCTCCTTCACCAGCTACCCTGCAGTCTACAAAGTACTTCAGACTAGCTGCTCCTTCACCAGCTACCCTGCAGTCTACAAAGTACTTCAGACTAGCTGCACCTTCACCAGCTACCCTGCAGTCTACAAAGTACTTCAGACTAGCTGCTCCTTCACCAGCTACCCTGCAGTCTACAAAGTACTTCAGACTAGCTGCTGCTTCACCAGCTACCCTGCAGTCTACAAAGTACTTCAGACTAGCTGCACCTTTACCAGCTACCCTGCAGTCTACAAAGTACTTCAGACTAGCTGCACCTTCACCAGCTACCCTGCAGTCTACAAAGTACTTCAGACTAGCTGCACCTCCACCAGCTACCCTGCAGTCTACAAAGTACTTCAGACTAGCTGCTCCTCCACCAGCTACCCTGCAGTCTACAAAGTACTTCAGACTAGCTGCACCTTCACCAGCTACCCTGCAGTCTACAAAGTACTTCAGACTAGCTGCACCTTCACCAGCTACCCTGCAGTCTACAAAGTACTTCAGACTAGCTGCACCTCCACCAGCTACCCTGCAGCCTACAAAGTACTCCAGACTAGCTGCACCTCCACCAGCTACCCTGCAGCCTACAAAGTACTTCAGACTAGCTGCACCTTCACCAGCTACCCTGCAGTCTACAAAGTACTTCAGACTAGCTGCACCTCCACCAGCTACCCTGCAGTCTACAAAGTACTTCAGACTAGCTGCACCTTCACCAGCTACCCTGCAGTCTACAAAGTACTTCAGACTAGCTGCTCCTTCACCAGCTACCCTGCAGTCTACAAAGTACTTCAGACTAGCTGCACCTTCACCAGCTACCCTGCAGTCTACAAAGTACTTCAGACTAGCTGCACCTTCACCAGCTACCCTGCAGTCTACAAAATACTTCAGACTAGCTGCACCTTCACCAGCTACCCTGCAGTCTACAAAGTACTTCAGACTAGCTGCACCTTCACCAGCTACCCTGCAGTCTACAAAGTACTTCAGACTAGCTGCTCCTTCACCAGCTACCCTGCAGTCTACAAAGTACTTCAGACTAGCTGCTCCTTCACCAGCTTTGAGAACACTTTCATGATCAACCATTATAAAACACATCATATATATTATTCTGAAATGGACCAATCTGCACAACGACTACAAATAGGTGACTTTTGGACACAAGTTTCCTCCATAATTCGAGTTGCTGGATTATAGCAGACTCATGTGGTGCCTTCCTCTGTTCTAGGTTTACTCATAGGCTGCAATGTGAAAAAGTAAAATGCGAATTGACAGCCAATAGGTCACGTAGTATTGGTTAAACATATTTTCTGAAAATGCCGTCTTTTTCCAAGAGATGTTGTTTTAGTTTTTGGAAGGCTGCCATGGTTTTGTAGCTCTCTTGTGCCGAAATAGCTCAGTTGGGAGAGCGTTAGACTGAAGATCTAAAGGTCCCTGGTTCGATCCCTGGTTTCGGCAGAACAGCAGACTTTTAGGCACAAATTGCCTCCATGATAAAAACTGCTGGATTTCCTCTGATTTGGTCCTTTCTCTGTCCTACATACAGGTGCACTTGTACCGGCAATGTAAACATTCAGATTAATACTAATTAAAAGCCAATCCGTCATCTAGTATTAGTTTAAAGTGCACTTTCTGAAGATCCTGTGTTTTTCACGAGGGGTTGTTTAAATGTTTAATGCCTTTACATTCTCTGCGTTAGATTGCATTTCTAAAGGTCACTGGTTTCGATCCCCGGTTTAAAAGTAGGGTTTTAGGCACACGGTTTGAGCTGTTGTTTTAATGACCAATGGTAGGCGACCTTTAGAGCCGAAATAGCTCAGTTGGGAGAGCGTTAGACTGAAGATCTAAAGGTCCCTGGTTCGATCCCTGGTTTCGGCAGACGAGAGTTTTGGAGCCACTAAATCACTACAGTGCCTTTCTCTGCTTCACCAATAGATTCACTCGAAGAGAGAGATATAGAGAACTTTAAATATATATCTTAACTTACATTTGCGACAGAGCTATTTGATAGAAATCAGCCCTTAATCTGCAGGCACTCGGTGGCAGCACTCCTCTGTGGTGCTACTGAAGATGGAGAATAATGAACACCCCGTATCAGCTCCTCCGCACACAGCTGCTGATAAAACATGAAGAGAAACCAGAGGTTAGATCGTCTCAAACATCACACGCCGCTCGATGTGCCCCACACATTGATTTCCATCTTTCCATCGTCTTAACGAGCGGCTTTTGTCAGAGATAGCCGTTTCACAGGAAACCAGCGGCAGCTCTCGACCCCGTAAACACATGTTATAACCAGTGTGTGTACAGAGTGTGTGAGAGCTGCTGGAGAGGCTGTGGGACATTAGTTTTACAGTCTTCAAGTAGTGTGGTGTGACCAGTACAAAGCGGTGTGTGTGTGTGTGTTTTAACTATACCTTCTATAGAGCGTAGATAGCTCTAAAACGAAATATATACAACCAAATAACGAGCATTTCATTTGACCTCTGAAACATATTTCTTACTTTCTCCGATTGCTATGGTTTGCACACTTACTAAAACTACTGACGGGAGCATCTGCATCTGTGATTGAGAACAACAGGTCAAACGAACATGACATGTTTCCACTTGTTGCTATGGTTACTTCACTATTGTTAAAGCTCCACGGCGGCAGCAGCTAGAAGCCACATGTTTGCCGGAGAGCTAATTGACTTGTGTTTGATACAACCAACCACACGCAGAGATGAAGCTGAAACAGTGTGTGATAAATAACTCAAAGAGGCTGAGGTTTCCGAGGCTCACTGATCCGTCTTTGAAGCTTTTATGGAACCCAGTATAGCAACTAACTGGAGACCTTTTGTGCAATCTTCATGACTCCACGAGGCCTTTTTGTTATTCTCAAACCCTTTCAAGAAGACTCAGAGGCAGCCGGGGTCTGAGGATGAAGGCGGATGGAAAGTGTGTGACAGTGGGCTGTTGATAAAAGAGATATTCAACACAACCAGCGTTATTGAACCGTTTTAAAAATGATGAGGACAGAAATGTTCCTCGGGACAAATCAAGCATCGTTCATCCAGCTCAGAAATCAGGCGCAAAGTGACATTCAAATCAAATCAAACCAAAGTCAGAGGCTTCCTTTCATCACGGTTTAATACGACGTCCTTATAATAGAAATTAACTGATGCTGCTTTGTTCATTGTTTAGTGAAGATAATCTACAAGACAAAAATTCTGTGACGTTTTCTCAATAACCTACAAAAATAACGTTCCTATTGAAACTTCTGGCTCCGCTCCACGCGCACACACGCGCGCACACACACACACACACACACACACACACACACACACACACACACAGGAGTGTTACTGTTGTTAATGCAGACACGACGCTTAGAGAGCTGCGGAGACATGAGCGTTATCACACGTGAGAGCAGTGCAATCGACAATTTTAACATTTCTGAAAACACCACAAAGCCTTCAGGACAAAATGCTCACAATGACTAATAAATTAGACGAACACAAATATAAAATGTGTCTCAACACAATACTGCATCAACGAAAAGGAAATGTCTTAATGTTCTTAAGTAATCTCGCTCACATTAAGTCCTACCCGGAAACGATTATGTAACTTGTGATTCGTGCAGTCAGCGTAGCTTCAGTTGCAGTACAGGAAACCAGAAGCCCGTGTTTTGTACGCGGCTGACATGAACAACACACCGAACAGGTTTGAGATTGCATTAAAAGGCATATTAAAAACATCTAAAAAACATATATATGATGACATATATTTGTTAAACAAGAGAACCCAGGCTCTGGGCGATATTTAAGAGTTTCATCGTCGCATGTTTGCCTGCAAGTAAGACAGAAAGGTCAGATACATGTGAGGTGCATCGAGCGTCTCCACTTCACAGTTTGTCCACCAGAGGGCGCTGCCGAGCTGAACCACACGCTGTACAACCCTCCAGTATGTTCATGCTTAAAACACTAATATCAGCTGTTGATAGGAGGGTAACACATCCAGTATTTTCAGGCTATAAGGGTTCAAATGTAATGTATGTATGTATGGAATAATTGGGATTATAACTAGGTCATAATGATTACAATGTAATGTATGTATGTATGTATGTATGTATGTATGTATGTATGTATGTATGTATGTATGTAGTATGTATGTATGTAGTATGTGTATGTATATTGGGATTATCACTAGGTCATAATGAATCCCTTCAAGGTCAATTTTAAACCTAAAAATAAAATGTATTATTATTATTATTAATTTTGGACTTTTTTGGAGTTGACACGGGAAATGAGTTCAAGCTGAAATGATTAAGACTCCTAAAACGACCTCGGGCTACAATAAAAGTCAAAGTGTAGCTCAATTAGCGAGAGAGATGCACTGAGCGTCCCCCTTGTAATCGATGCGTCTAATACGGTTATGGATTTGCCGTTGATCGTGCATGATGGAAAACCAGCTGCAACTTGTAACATCTTTTTGCCTGTGTACCTAGAAAGGAAACGTATAGAAGCTAAGAGTGACGTGAGGAAACTAACCCTGGGTATCAAACCTCAGTGTCTGTAGTGGTAATAAAAAGTTAATACTTTAACATCTAGGCTTTTCCACGAAGGCATTGACCATAAACTCAAGATGTGCAGATTTAGTGCGAGCTGCGGTGTTTTCGATGTAACATGTGCTTCTAATGCCGACGTCTGCAGTTAATACTAAAACTTAGCGGTACAGTAAAATGGAACTTGTTCAAACACTTAGTTCATGCCTGGCTCTACTCTTCATCACGGAGGATACACTGCGAGTGTTCCTCTTAGTATACCGTCTGTAAATGTGTTTATGTTCATAGTATTTTAAAGTACTGAAAAAAGTGTTCTTCACTTATATGTAAATCTGTGCGTAAACCAAAAGCCTCGACAGAGCGGTACGGTGTCGGTGTGAAAGGCCATCTCACCGTCGCACCAGTATATCACAGTAATATGTAGCGAGCAACGACAGGCGTCCCCCATCACACACGGGGCCTTTTCCTTTTGTCTTTGCAACACACATAATGGGAGGGGCTACCGTGATTTCAGCCAATCACAGCGCATCGGGGTTGATGAACGCAAAAGGCCGACATAATGCTGGATTTCAGAGAGCCGTCCATCAGAAGAAAATGTAATCCTTTCTTTTGGTTTCGAACAAGTCCTCCACGATTCTCTCGAGGAAATAAAAGTATTTAAAGTCATCGTACGAGTGGGATTGCATCGGTTCTGTCCAACGATGAGCGATTCCATCCCATCATAATGTCGTTGGGAGTTTAACTTGCTGTACACATTAAAAACAAAGACGGTGTGGGTCCTCAGGCCTCCGAGCTCAGGGTGGTCCTGGTGGGGCTGGGGGGGAGCCGGGCCGCTGCACTGTGCTCTGTGCGGAAACTGTAGTCATACTGGCAGAGGAAGGGGACGTTACTCATATGTAAGGCTTTTGCACAATTTAAAATACACAAACATAACAAACAGATAATAAACAGATGATACACAGTGCAGGAAGAGGAAAAACCTCGAACTAAATAACGCTAAAAATCACAATTGTATATAAAACACATCAAAATACAAACATTGCTTGAATTCAATAAAAATGGACAAGATATTCACATTTAAGTATACGAACTGATGTGACTGAAAACCAGGTCTCATGTGCTTCCTTTAAAGCCATGTGTTCTGCTTTGATTGGAAGGCCGCCACAGACCTTTGCTTAGTGGCGTTTTGCATAAGAACGAATCTGTGAACTTAGTAGGTATTAAAGTGCCTTTACATGAAATGATTTTGTAAAATAAAACAACAACTTGAGGTCGTAATCTGTACAAAGCGTGCCTGAAGGGACACACTTTCACGGAGAGCAGTTGGGAAAGCCCATACTGTGTTACAATATGGAAGGTCTTGATGAGTTAGACTTTAATAAAGAGGTAGCATCCCACGTGGCACACAGCAGATGACCTCTGGCAGACAGTGTGTTGTCAATATGTCATTTAGTCTGTGCTGTTTCTCTCTCAGCTGTAATACGCATGTCTGATGTCCCTCTGTCTGCTGCCATTGACGCACAGTCGGGTGACCATTGTTATGCAATTAGCAGACAGATGCTACTGATGTAATCAACATGTCTCTGTGCTCCGCTCCCATTGGATAGACAGACATGTGTATTCTAAACAACTGGTGTTTGTGTTTACTCAGGGTTTGATACCGGCAACTGGAGACTAGTTATGGCGCTTTTCCACTGCAGGGCCTCGCTCGGCTTAGTGCGGTATGGCTAGGCCTCGGTAGGCCCAGGCTCACTTTATGCTGCGTTCCTATTACAGTTTAGTAGCTGGGGCAGTAACTATAGCAACGCAGTGTAGGCGGAGCCGTGACGTCATCTTCAAAGCGAAACACAAAACCAACATCAGCCGTTAGCCGTTAGCCCTCAGAGCTCACAGCTCCTCATATCTGTTCAGAAGCTAGACACAAGTGAAACAAGTACAAACCACAGACTGCCTGTGTCATGGCGAGTACAGTCGCTGCTTTATTTATGTCTGTATGGCCGTTGCTGTGAGTGTGGACGGTCGGAGCATATACAACGTTAGCTTAGCCGATCTCCATTCAGAAAACACGCATTTTAAAAGGTTCTTCGCCTGCCGTCTGTCTGCAGACTTGTCAAAGCATTAATTCATGGTCTTTACTAATCGGTATCAGTATGTTGTTACTTCGTCATCATTTGAAACGTGTATTACAATTAAATCACGGTCAAATATGTTCGTCTTGTTGTAGTTGTCAGCGATTCTCTCACTAGTTTAGCATACTCAGCCCGACTGTTGGCCCGGAAAGAACCTCGATTTTGGAGAGCCAGAAAAACTGTGAAAAAGTACCCGCTAGCCGGAACTACGCCGAGTGGAAACGCAACCAAAAACGGGCCGGGTACGGCACGCTTAAACCGTGCTGCGGTGGAAATGCGCCATAAGTCATCATAAAAGATATAAAAGACTATCTGAAATCAACTTAATTTCCCAACAACCTGTTCTATTAAAATGAACTATAGTAACTAAATAACATTGTTCGACTAACCTCTTTCTCGATCTCAGCCAGTGACTTGATGGTGATGCCCATCAGGTCCACCTGCTGCAGCTGCACATGGAGAGCAGACAGTGGGTTAGTCAACACGTATAGAAATCTGGGAGTCTCCATCAGGCCGGGCCGCCAGCTACTTACGTCAGACGAGGCACAGGCAAACTTATCCGAGATGATGAAAGGCACTCCATCCATCGCTGAGAGAGACAAACACAAGTTCCGTTTTAGAGCCGCAGCCGGAGAGCGGAAATATAAAACATGTATTCAGGAATAGTAAAGGCAAGGCAAAGTGGTGGACCATGGAAGACCATACATTTTCAAGCTCATTCACTGCAGAGAAACTCCCTCTGAAGGGAACACAGGGATGCTATCCTTTGCAGACCGTTCACTATGTCTATAGAACACACTACAGGAAGGAGAACTCCCCCCAAACCTATGAGGGTCCCTTTAGAGCATCAAGCTGGTGCACTGGGAGAGAAGTGGGATCTATGGGGGGAGCGAGACTAAAACACGAGTCTGTGCAGCAGTGCTTTGAGCGTAATGCTAACGCCAACGAGCTAACACGCTCCAATGATAGGGTTTTGCATTTGACTTGGTTCATTGTGTGTGGTGTGTGTGTGTGTGTGTGTGTGTGTGTGTGTGTGTGTGTGGTGTGTGTGTGTGTGTGTTGTGTGTGTGTGTGTCAGGGTTTCCGCTAGGATTTTTTCTCACCGGTCAAATGTCCGGGCAGAATTTATTTTACCGGACTAATTTGAAACTTACGTCATTTCAATAATAATAAGAGTTGTGTTGCAGAGTTTCCGTTAGCAGGTCATCACCGGACTCTGAGCAGATATGCTTCATTTTAAAACTCAGTTCACGGGGCTCATTTTTATATTGCTTCAGTTTATAATCGTAACAGATCGAAAAATTCAGATTCATTTTTCAATAAATGATTCTACAAACAACAAACAACATAATTATTACATTCAAACAAACTACTTGCAGTAGATGAAGTACATTATTCACAAGTTTACATCAACTTTGAATAATACACACGGGAGAAACGGATCCTCTCTTTTCCCCCTCTCTCCCCTCCCTCTCCCTCTCTCTCTCCTCTCCCTCCCCTCCCTCTCTCCCTCTCCCTCCCTCCCTCTCTCTCTCTCTCTCCTGACAGCCCGTCAGTTTCTCACGCAGCTCCTGCAGCTCGCTAAACAGAGGGCGGGGCTTCAGGTGATCATGCAGAGCTGCGTGTCTCGGTCAGACTCAGCAGCTGATCTGATCTCTCTCTCGCTAAAAAACGGTAATTACCGGCTAACGGAAACCCTGGTGTGTGTGTGTGTGTGTGTGTGTGGTGTGTGCGTGTGTGTGTGCGTGTGTGGTGTGTGTATGCGTGCGCACGCTGACCTGAGATGGCGTACAGGTTGGAGTTCTGGTGCTCGTAGTCCGGCCTGGTCGCGTTCTTCCCTCTGAAGCTGGCTGGGAGCGTCATGGAGATATGTCTGTGAATAAAAACACAGCATCATCACCGGGGCTGTTTCCCACAGCAAATAGTTACGTCTCTACGTCTGACAAACACTTGGGAACCTGCAGCCGGTGCAGAGGGACGGACTGGAAGCAGCTCCTTTAAGGGACCGGTGAATAACTTCCTCTCCGGCGGTGTTGTGGGGAGGGTTAAATGTGCTCGAGTGTAACCACGGTCTCTTTGGAGGCATTAGGTCGCCTGGGACTTTTGCTTATGTGTGTGAATACATGCGGCTTGACAGCAGCAGAGCGGGTGCTTTCATCCTATATGTCTCGTGACACGGTTTGACGCATGTGTCAAAGGTCGCCCGTCATGCTGTTTTTAGGCAATAGCATAGGTTTCAGATATATACAAAAAACATGTATATGAAGTATTTTTGTTGGCCAAGACGTGAGACGTGAGGCGTTCTGTGGTGTCAGTTTGGGGTGTAAGGATCTTTAAGCATCACATTCCCAACTTCCCCTTCCCTCTAAGGCAGGGGTGTCAAACTCGAGGCCCGGGGGCCAAATCCGGCCCGCGACTTCATTTTATGTGGCCCCACAAGAGCTTGCAAAGAATATAATATGTTTATTATACGGTTACATGCTACTTTACAGAAGCACGTTGCCCATAAACTACATGTCCCACAATGCATCTGAAATTATAGAATAGAATACATTATTTTATATATATTAAATATTTATGTATGTATTTTTTTATATAGTCTTAAAGTTACAACCGGCTATTTGAGGGCAACCATAATGCTGATGTGGCCGTGATGACATTGAGTTTCACCCCCCTGCTCTGAGGAGACCCAGGACCGAGCACAGTGAATCAGACATGTGTGCAGATGCAGATCTGTCTGAGATGGACGGCAGTGAATTACAGTGCACATACTTGGGCATAGCAGTGGCTGGAACCGGAGCGGGTCCACTGGAGTTCACGTTCTGGGTGTTGTTGGTGGAGGGAGTGTGAGAGCAGTCCTGGGCTCGGGGCACGTTCCCCATGCGGTACCAGATGCCCATGTTGTTGAGCTCTCTGCAAGACGAGGGAACAAACACTGTGAGCAGAAGCACTCCATTTTACATCCCACATGTATCGAATACAGGGAGGAGGTCGTTCTGAGATGTATGCTTCTTCAATTCTCTTTAAGCACACTCTTGATGTTTAGTTTCAAACCTCCACATCTAAGTGAATCACATATTTTATCCAAATCTATTTCTAGGATTAAAACCATATTCAATGTATTTTTAACGATATATTTTAATGTAATTATAGTTTTCTTCAAACAGTTTTCTATCTGTTTTTAATCCTTGTTTTATTTTATGTAAGCACCACAACACCAAATGTGTGAACCGGCCTGGTAATAAACCTGATTCTGAAACGCCAATGCTTTCACAAGTCAAGTCTTGAATCTGTCTTTGTCCGTACCTTGGATTATATACACGAAGAGACACGCCTGCCCGCCGTGTAGGGTTGCAAAGGGGAGGAACATTTCCACTATATTTCCATGGGAAGTTAATTTGGGGAATTTCGGAAATGTTCCATATTGGAAACCTTCCATGGGAATGTTTGGGAACTAACTGGGAATCGAGGGAAATGTAATCTAATCTTTTTATTGTGAAAGGAGTCGTTGCGACTTCCGACTGATTTCGATCCGTTTGTTTTAGTCTAGATTATGCTAAAATGACTTTCCCCAACTATATTTAAATTCCCTATGAAGAGCCAACCTTCAATTTTGAGAAGTTTATTCCCATGGAAAGTTTCCATCTTTGAAAATTCCCGGAATTTTGCAACCCTACGACTTCTGTGTCAGATACATTCAGACATGCTCTAATAATCAGCATAGAGTCCCGTAGTAACTCTGGAAAGGTGTGAAAATAGATCCGTGTGCTTCAACGTCTTGAAAAAGCTATACAAAAAGTTTAAACCACTATTTCAATCCAACTACATGAAATAATATAATATCTTAATACACATCTTTTTATAGACATTATTATTTCAATTTATCTTTTATTCAACGTTTAGCCTTTAACTTTCTATGTTAAAGGCGGGGTCGGTAAGAATGGAGAAAGCAGCTCGAGTGCGATAGAATTTGAAAATACACAACCGGAACAAATCTGCCACTCCGGCCCGGCTAAAGTAGCTGGACCTCCTCCCTGCCTGTCAGCCTTCCACCTGGGCACGAACTGATCTCGTGCCCTCATTGGTCATGTGTGCGTACTTTCAAATTCTAGCGCACTCGAGCTGGTTTCTCCATTCTTACCTAGCCGACCTTGAAGATTGAGATCTTATAATAACATGTATTTGTCAAGTGTACAACCTAAACAGAATCAGATTTCCTTTATTCGTCCCATCGTAGGGGACAGCAGTATAGACGGAGACGAAAAACAAGAACACTATTAGATCAAAAGGAAACATACAGTTAAGCAGCATCTATTAACTAATTGAACATTGTGGAATACTGTGTGGTAGCGGGATGATTGCAGTGGTAAATATATAACGTTTCAAAAAGCTGCTCACCCTATGAAGGTGTACTGAGGGGGGGCTTGCTTTGAGCGCCCCAGGATGCGGATGTCACAGATGGCCGCCTCTGTGGAGTCCCGAGGAATAAACTTGATGCAGAGCCGCCTCTTCCTGAAGGCCTGCTCCTCTGTGGGGAAACCAGCACACCGAGCTCAATCACTCAATCAGTCTCCTCTACGTCAACATGTGTCCCCTCTTCTTCATGTCTCTTCTACATCAACATGTGTCCCCTCTTCTTCATGTCTCTTCTACATCAACATGTGTCCCCTCTTCTTCATGTCTCTTCTACATCAACATGTGTCCCCTCTTCTTCATGTCTCTTCTCCATCAACATGTGTCCCCTCTTCTTCATGTCTCTTCTACGTCAACATGTGTCCCCTCTTCTCCATGTCTCTTCTACATCAACATGTGTCCCCTCTTCCTCATGTCTCTTCTACATCAACATGTGTCCCCTCTTCTTCATGTCTCTTCTACATCAACATGTGCCCCCTCTTCTTCATGTCTCTTCTACATCAACATGTGTCCCCTTCTTCTTCATGTCTCTTCTACATCAACATGTGTCCCCTCTTCTTCATGTCTCTTCTACATCAACATGTGTCCCCTCTTCTTCATGTCTCTTCTACATCAACATGTGTCCCCTCTTCTTCATGTCTCTTCTCCATCAACATGTGTCCCCTCTTCTTCACGTCTCTTCTACATCAACATGTGTCCCCTCTTCTCCATGTCTCTTCTACATCAACATGTGTCCCCTCTTCCTCATGTCTCTTCTACATCAACATGTGTCCCCTCTTCTTCATGTCTCTTCTACATCAACATGTGTCCCCTCTGTGGAAAGAGACTCTGAAAGTCTCAGGAACAAAGATTCTCTCTCTTTTTGATCCATTTCTATAAAAACCTGTCTGAAAATGAGCCGATCAGATTTTGGCCACTTTGTGATGTCTACATGTGTTGTCTTTGTACCATTAGCCAATCAGCAACAAGGTAATAGGGTTGTTTGGTAGTACTAGTAGGTACAAAACACTGGTTGTTCTTGTTCGTCTGTTCCACTTTGTTACTGCCACTTTAAAATACTACTATCCTCCTAAAATACGATAATATCGCGATAAACAAATCAGATTTATTATTTAATAAAGAACATTTTGTCAAGTGCATTTTTTACAAATTTCCGTACCGTGGATTTGTTATCGCGATATTATCGTTCGGTGAATTTTTGGTATCGTTACATCCCTAGTATTTCGACATGTTCTGTATACCCGTACTTTCCGGACTATAAAGCGCACCTGCATATGAGCCGCAGCAGCTAAACTGTCCGTCTGTCTCGCTCTCGTTCTGTCTCTCGGTTCCACTTTTCACTTTGGCGCGCTACCTGTCTCACCCTTTTCCGGCCTCCAGCTTTTCCTGCTGGAGCCCGCCGCTTAAAGGTGGCGGGCGCGGACCGGTCCTAGAGCCCATAGGGTTAAAGGTGGTTAATTTTACCTGTAACATCCATATATTTAGGAGGTTCCCTAGTGGCCGTTAGCTGTACTAACAAAATGGGGAAAAAAGTCACGGCTTATAGTCCGAAAAGTACGGTATATCTGAGACTTGTAATATATTGATGACTACAGTATAATAGGGGACCTTTAACACAGCAGCTCTTCCATCTTTGGGAATGTAATGATTTCATTTGGATTATTTTCAGGCAAATAGTTTTAGCACACAGCGATGCCATCAGTGTATTTCTAATGGACTTACGAGTGTCAACAGTCTCCTGGATGGGGATGAATCCAACAGGCAGAGTGTCCTTTATATCAATCAGCTTCATGTCCACCAGAACATTGCCTAAATGGCTCTGAAGAAAAAGAAAAGGAAATAAATGGGAATAGAGCGGGGAGTGAATTTAACCAAAGATCAAATCATTCAAATGCTACATGTGTGACGTAAGATCGTAACGTGCAACGGCAGGTCGGTGAGAGGACTTACATTTTCTTTCGAGAAGACCCTGGTGAAGCACAGGTAGCGCGTCACCTTGGATTTGAAGAGGCCGTCTTTCCACAGGTCAGCGTCCAGGCCGTCTGTGGTGGTGGACACCTGGAGGCAGAGAGGTCAAACGGAAGCTGAAACAACGGTAACAATATCTGGCCGGCCACCCTTCCCTCCACCTGGAATAACCACATCGGAATTCTTTGAATGGCTTTTATGCTTATATTTCTTAGCTTTAAGGGTATTTGTATAGTTACATTAACATTTGGTGAAAACATTTGTCTTGAGCATCCTTCTTTATGCTAGATTGTGTCCTAAAAATACTTAATTTGTATTATCCTTATATATCTATTTTTTTACCTACTTTGCAACTTATTTTTTTAGGTTGTTTATGTTCACAGCACCAGATACCAAAGCAAAGTCCTTGTATGTGTAAACGTACCTGGCAATAAACTTCATTCTGATATATAAGCTAATATCTTTTAACTGCTGAATTGAACGCCTTGTTTTTGTAGCTCATCTCAGCTCTGTCTCACCAACAGCTGTTTCCTGTCGGAGCATCCACCTTTCCTCCCCGTCCCCTTATCAACCGCATGCTCTATTCAGTTAAACGTTTGAATCGGGCGGAGCTAAATTCCAACGTTATGACAGTAGGGGTGCAGGATTCAGGAAACGTCACGATTCAAATAGCTCAGGAGTCCGCCCTGCGAGGCATGTCGAGCGGAGTGAAGAGGGTTTCCTAGTTTGTTTCCCTGGATGCTGCATAGAGTCTAACGGCCCGTCCACACTAAAGCTTCGACAGCTTCCAAAACGGTTTCCAACGCTTCTGCCCGTTCACTTTGAATGTCACTTTTCGCCGAACTGCATTGTGGGAAGCAGCGCGGAGCGTTTCAGGCTGCAAAAGTTTAGCAATGTTCAACTTTTGAAGCTTCTGAAGCTTTCGGTGGAATCGTCAGCCAATCAAATCATACGCCAGTACAAGCTCTAGCCAATCAAACCGCTGCTTGTGTGTCAGGGGCGGGAGATTCATGTGATTGGTTGTTGGTCGAGCTTCAGACACGCCCAGCTCCAAGCTTTTTTTGAAGCTGTAGTGTGGACGGGCCGTCAGTGTCATGTTAGCGGGACATTACGGAGCTCACGGCAAAGAAAAAAAGGAAAATAGAAAAATGTGAATCGATTCTTGGAAAGAAACTGAATCTAGAATGGCTGAAAGTTAACTAGCAGATTCAGAATTGTTAAACACTAATTGATCCCCAGCCCTTGGCGTGAGTTCAGTAGCTCACCACATCATATCCGCTGGGGGCCCGGTTCCTGGAGGCCACTACCCCAACTCCAGTGATTGGGTCCATTGGCATCTCTGGCAAAGCCTCAGAAAGTTCCCGAACTTCAGGCATCTTCGTAGCGTTCTGCAACAAAAGCACCGTGACAGGTTAAACATTTTAACGACAGAGAGAGAGATGCTTGGAAGGGCTGGACTTTGTAATCTACACAGACATCGAGCTGTCAGATCTGATGTTATGATCATAAGCTTTGTCAGTTCTCTAAAATGTGTTTATAGCCAAACTGTGACCTAGGGAATTGGCATTGATGTTGAATTTAAACTTTTAAAGTACTTCCTGCTTTCTTATCTGCTCTTTAATCAGTCTGACAGAAAACAGCGGAGGATACATGCACACAAAGCAGACAGAAGTGTAGGGTAATAATAATAATAATAATACACATGGGACTTTTATAGCGCTTTTCATGAAACTCAAAGATGCTTTGACAGAGGGTCGGCTATCATTTACAAATAGGCTTGATAGTGAATATGATTCTATTTTTAGAATTTGATTCCAGCTGTTTTTCGACACATGTGACCCGAAACCTTTCCAAAAGCCCAAGAGCTAGGAACTAATACAAAAATTCACAAAAAATGTCATGATGTTCAATCCATATTTGTTGGCATTACCTTTCAAAAACAACATCTTCACTGCGCTCAAAAAAACGGTTTGCTCTCCTGCTTGCTGCACACAAAGGGGGGCATGCACTGAAGAGTTAGATTAGAACATCAAAACAAAGAATTGAATATGCCACAACACGGGGATGCACAATCAACATACCTGACCTGCTCTGCTGTGTGTCAAAGGAAGCCCTTCCTAAAGAGCCAGACACCAGCCAGAGATCCAGATGTCATGCCCTAACTTTTGGACAGCTATCATCCCACTGCAGACACACCCAGCAGCTGCATCCTGTGAATGTCTCCCTTTAATGTTGCAGCTACAGTCCAGAGGGGAAAGGTGATATACTGTGTATCTGTCGGATCATAGCCTAACAGCAGGTCCATCTGCTTGTTGCGGTGGCATCTCCATTCACATACCAATGCGTTTACAAATGTCATTGTCTGAATTAGTTTAACATGTTCTATCCTGGTAATATAACATTATAATTGTGCTGTCAAGTGCATGAGAGTGGTTCGTTCTACACTTTAACATGTAGCCTACAAATAAAAGGGGTAATATTCCTGTATTTTATTTAAATCTCAATACATATTGCAATACATTCCTGATCTGGTATGTCGGGTGCGACCCTCATTTTGTACAATTGCAGGTATGTCGAGGTGAAAGAAAGGCTCTGTTTATTTAAGTGCAATAAAAATACGCTGCACAATAATTCTGATATCAACTGGTTATAATTTTGAACCTAATGTAGCAGGCCTTACAGCAATTTAGCAGCATGATAATACACATTCAGGGCAGGATTTAGACGGAGAAAGGAACCTTATTTAAGCTGCCTGGATACCAGAGGCCTCCTGCATAGCATGGCCTTAACTACCACAGTCATCTGTTCTGACCTGTGACACAGAGAGTCAACAAAAGGCTGGCTGATTCAATATTAGTGTATCTCAGCCAGGTTGAAGAACAAACATCTTCAAATGACTGTTTAGTTAGCCAACAGTCTAAACCCAGATGTTTTCCCACCCGAGTCCGAGTTGAGCCTCTCACAAAGCTCTATGTTAAGATGAGTTGGGGAAAATACACTGCATTTTTCAAGGCTGAGCAATAAGGTCTGACAATCCAAAGAAAGGACACGGATGCATACCCACGGTCTGAGAGGAAGTGCTGTATGACTGAGCCAGGGAAGAATGCTATCGTGGGATTACAGATAACCAAGTGATTATTTTTAAGTGAATCAATCAGTCTTGAAAAAAAGGAAAAATTACAAATCAACATCTAAACACATAAGCGGCAGCTAGGTATTTAATGTCTGTACGGTGTGGCAGTGCATTAAGATACAGTCACGCAGACACCTTTATATATATATACAGTGTATGACAAGTTGATAACCACAAGTGACATATTAATGCATTTATTTCGAAACGTCTGTGTTTATTATAACCAGTTTAACCTACTAGTACACTGCGTAAACAATGAGTTATGAGTACAAATCGGCGTAAACAATTTACTAAATGTATTGAAAAAGTATAGTAACCAACGTAAGCTAATAGCTGTTACACACATTAGCATTACTTACTATTATAGCCTATGGAGACAATAGTTAACACATTTATTGTGCAATTTGGAGTGGTTATGGGGGTTATTGAGGATGCTGAGTCCATTTCTGGCATACAGCATTACAAATGGCAGTTTAAAACAGAAAATGCCCATTTGTGTACTCTCTGTGAACTGATTTTGTTTTGGGTCGATTTGGAAGATGGAGGGGACAAAACAAAAAGGTCCACAATATAGGCAATCCCTTTCATTTCGTGCTCTCTATATCCAATGGTCACAACACTACTCATATAAGTCAACATTAGCCTACAGAGAGTACAAATATGGCCAATTTTCAGGTTAAACATGCCATTTTTGTTTACACGGACCGTTGATTGAAGATAGGTTAGCTATACGACACAGCTAACAAGCTAGCAAGCTAACGTTCGCCTGAAACCAAACACCAACTGACACCAACGGGCAAAGCTGTGACTGTGAGCGTTAGCTTTTTTATTTTACAATGCATAGTTTATATATGAATGTATATCTAAGTCACTGTAATAACGTTATCCCACCGTCTGGGATAACAAAGGTCTATAAAGTGTCGCCTAAACACACACTGCTAATGCTAAGCTAACTAGCCGAGTAATCAACTTACCAGGCGAGGTTAGCAGTTGGATTGCACCGAACTGTATTTTCCTTTGTGTCCGGTTTTTTCACAGCTTTAGGGAGACTTGCATGTTTAGGAAATTGCTCAAATCAACGAACCAATGCAACACATGAGCTGCTGCTGCTGTGTTTATGTTTGCATTGTGGTTCTCCAGCTAGTTTGTCATCGTGGGTGGAGCTGTCGGAGGTGATTGTGATCCGGGGAGCGATCAGTGGAGAAGCCCCCCCCGCCTGGAGCCTCCGCATTGAACCTCCATACCATGTAAACACTCACACTTGCAAATGATCGGCAGAGGTGGAAGAAGTACTCAGATTGGGTACTTAAAAGTAGATCTACAAGAGAGCAGGTTTAAAAGTACAAAAGTGTTGGCATCAAAATATACTTCAAGTACACAAAGTAAAAGTACACATGTTCCAGTATGGCCCATATCAGTTTTAAAAATACAACATGTTCGTATTATTATTATGAACGCATTCATGTCAATGTTGCACTTGGTAAATGATGGGATTATTTAAATTACTTATTACTGCTGGGTAGCCTGATAGTAGCTACCACATAGCCTACTCATTTTTTTTGTTAATTTATATTCTGTATTATAAATCCGTACCGGCAAAGTAGTTAGTAAACAGAATTGTAAAATAAATGTAGTAGAATAAAAAGTTTAAAAAATGCCTTGAAAATGTAGTAAAATCATGGGAAATTACTCAGGTGAAGTAAAAGTACCTCAGTATGGCGCTTAAGTACAGTAGAGTAAATGTACTAAGTTTACCTTCAACCACTGGTCTTGGGGGTTTCTTAATAAAACTGTTGGTGAAACACAAAATACATGAATGTAGGGCTATTTTTTTTTATGAACGATCAGGAAAAGATGTCTCCCTCGCCAGGAGCCCAAAGACTGCAGTCACTGTACAGCAATACGTTAGTGGTAATTACATGATTTGCAAACTTAACAAGAGCACCCCTTAATCACGTTAGGCTATAACATGAAACGAGTGGTTTGCACCCTTATGTGAGCTCGAGGGCAAATCTCCTGGAGAGGCTCCGAGTCAAACATCTAGTTTTAAGGTCTTCAGGGTTTCAGTATTGACCTTACATGTTGGATTATATTAAATACAAGTGTGCTCTGTATTCATGTAAGCTACGAACCTGTATGTCGTCCTTAATATAACCCATTATAGGACTATAACTAAACAAACACGGCGCCCCCCCGAAAAAAATTCCATTCCAATGAAACACACAATGTGCTGGGTCCGACCTTAGTCTTTAGCTGGGGGAACTGTGGACATATTGTTAAGGATTCAAGGAAGAAGGGATTGACCTTATTTAAAAAAGAAACAAACGAGACGTCTTCATTTCAATTTCTTTTCATTTGTTGCATGTAAAATGTCTATGTACAGTACATGTGAAGGTTTCCTTTCACGTTGTCATGTAAAATGGTCCGTTACAGATGCAGGACAGACTCAAAGGTTTAGCATGTAGCTCGGTTTTGTTTGTTGGGTGTACAAATCCATCCCTGGGGAGGCAGCCGATGTTCAAAAGGCAGTTAAAGAACAAGAGCCGACGGCGACATGGCAGCCACAACTCTGTCCAACAATTCTCTGGTTCTTTCCATCATTTCTTTTTGACTGTCTTCCCCCATGGAGTTTCAGAGACCTCCAACCAGTTCATCTGAAGCAGAGACGCGTACTCCGACTCCACCTACCAGTCTTCACTTTGCTGCGTGTATCCTAATGCTGTCTGTGTAGAGACAGGCCTCGTTTTTGCATTCACTATTTCATTTTATTTTTGTAGCATCAGTCTATGTTGCTAAGCATTTCTCGTCCTTCTACTGGCCGGACTTCTTCTCCTTCTGGAAGCTGAAGCTGGTCCGGCGGCTGAGTTTCCTTTGTTTCTGGGCGAAGTAATCAGCCCGAGACGTGCTGGCCCGGGACTCCAGGATATAGTTCACCTAAAAAGAAACAGTTGGTAAAAAAAAAGACCAAAAATTCACTGAAACAACAGAGACGTTATTACATCATCAAAATGACCTCAATCAGCCACACACACGACCCTGTGATCGGACTGGCCCACACTGATTACAGCTGCTGATGAACGGCCCCAATGCAAACACCATTACTAAGTAGGTGGTGAGTTAAAGAAATACTGTCCTGATTTTAGAATACAATACAATTGGGAGGGATGAACCCCTCTTTAATGGTCACACATGCAGAGCACATGCACACAGTGACATTTGGCCGCTGCTTTTAACCCATCTTAGCACCAGGAGTCTAGCACTAGGAGCAGTGGGCAGCTATTGTACAGCGCCCGGGGAGCAATGGGAGTGAGGGGGGAAGGGGGGTGTCCGGTGCCTTGCTCAAGGGCACCACGGCAGGGCAGGAGGTGAACTGGGACCTCTCCAAGTAGCAGTCCATATTTAGGTCCGGCCGGGGACTTGAACCGGCGACCCTACAGCTCCCAGTCCAAGCCCCCACTGCCGCTATTGCAGCTTCTCTGCTAACCTCTTTAGGAGTTGCCATTATTGTTTATAACGAACATTGGCCTGTGCATGTCAGCGCATATCTAGATATATTTTAGCGATTTAGTTTTTGGGAGTAATGACTGGAAACAAAACGAAGATTCTGGAACTTTGGATCTGATGTCTTACAAAAAGGTATTAATTGAAAGGATTGGCCAAAGAGTAACAGAATATGAACAATTAAATTAAAGTGTGCACTGTGCAGTCACATTGTGAGTCCATCTCTTCTCATCACAGCCACGCTAAATCTGGTCAAAAGTCATTTCAATCATAGTCAAAACAAACTTAGCAAGACTCTGTAACATCAATGTCTCCGACTTCCTATCCGTGTACTTGTCCTCGACTCCTAGATATGTCGTGCAGGACCAACCCTGACGTCTGTTATCCCCTTTAAGGAGATCGGCTGCTTCAGCCACGATGTTGTTGTTCCCATTCTGTGACCGGGCGACCCGAGGTCACAGATGGTCTGTTGTTGTGGGGACACTGGGACGCTTCCTTCTCCGTGTTTGTGGACTCCAAGGTGTGAAATCTTTCGAGGCCATAAGTGTCAGACGCAAGTGACTCAGTGTTCCCAACTGTTTAGACGATCTTCTCAAAGACGTTGATTACTCTCTGTGAAACCAGTTAAATGGGCGAACGAGAGAGAGAGAGGCGCTCCAGAATTTACGTGAAGACAGAACCTCTGGCTCTTGGACTTTTGATGTGAATCCTCCGGCCGAAGCTCCTAAATAAACCATCAGTGTTTGACATCAAAGCTCCTGCTCTTCCCGTGTCTCCTTCTTGAGTCGGTGACTGCCACTGCATTGCTGCTACACAGAAGGTTCCTCTACACCGTCTACTTGACTTCACATACCAGAGAGCGGAGTACCAGTCTTCACTCTTATCGGTGCTGGGCAGACAGATCTGCATGTCTATATTATTAGACTAGAGAGAATTACCTAACCCAATGAGAGATATGTGACCGAATAACAACTCAAATTATACCTGAGAAGGAAAGTTTAATGTCAAAATATGTATAATGTCTTCAGTTTAAACATATTAACGTATGCAAATACAAATAATAGGAATTAACTCTATAATTACTTATGGGTGATTTGTGATATCTCAAGAATACAGTTGCCAAGCAACGCAAAGTGGGTTAATCTGAGTTTTTTTACTGAACACAGCTGTCTGCCATTTGAACGGTCACTGATGAGTTAGACTGAACCAAAACACAAATGTGAAATCAAAACAAGAAGCTGATGCCCTAGCCACACGGAGACGATACGGGTCGTCTCCGCTACAGTTCTCTATCATATTGGTGTATTTTGTGGCAGAAGTGCAGCGCCACTTACAGGCCCGGCATATGTACTACAGCGTCTCCAGCGGGTCGAGCGGTCTCGTGTGAAGGGACACGTTTCTGGTGCCCATTGCGTTTGGACGGAAGACTTTTTTGATATCGAATTCGGTTTGTTTTCGTTCTCGTGTGGCTCCAGACTGAGACTTGCTCTAAAGCTCTGTGGAGTCGGTGATGAGCAGTGGCGGCGCCAGAGTGTTTTTGTTGGGTAATCTATGGTAGGGCTAACCCATACAGCGGTGGGGCTCAAGTCAGTATTTGCAATGTAATTACATACATGCTATATCGCCCCCCCCCTTGACAGTGAAATGCCACGCGTGAGGTTTAGATTATTTCCCTGTCTCAATACAAATTGAACTGTATGAAATAAAAAGGCACATTTGTCTTGTAGTAAATAAAAAGGGCGACCTGGAGCCAATCCTGCAACTTCCCCACAGCTGAAAGAGTTGATGCTGAAAGCCCAACCCCTGCAGGGGGGTCTGGGGAGATTCTCCCCCAGGAGATTTTTTAAAATACTAACATAAAATACACATTCTGGTTCTCTCTTGAGAAGACAAATAAATAAATCTATTACTACATGACATATTTAAAAAAATGAATGCCATTTTAGTTTTTCGTTACTGTGTTCTGAAAGCTGAACCTGCTGCTCCTCACAGAGAGAAGAGGGAAGAGGCTGTGAATTATTTACATTGTGGATAAGGGTGGAAAGCCCCCATTGTTCTGTGTGTCAAAATGAAAGACAGCCCACCTATCAATCATCACACCGTGGGGTCTTATTTCATTACGTGTTGATTTCTATCAACACGTAATGTTGGATCGATGTATATAGAGATGTACTACAGCAAAAGTATTCTCCGTCGGGACTTCCTGCAACAACACCACGCCGTTATCTTGATTCTGATTGGCCAGAAGACATTATCAAAGATGTTCTATTGAGAAGACGATCACTACGTGGCAAAAGTTTTCAAAACCGTTTCTCGTCTTCGGTATTTCCAGACAAGTGGCTGCTGAAATCAATCTTACCGTCTTTCTAACCCTGGCGCCGCCACTGGTGATGAGTGTTAAATTGATAGCTGTGCTTTTCAAAGGTAATCTGGAACAGCTCATTAGACACAGAAATAAGAGTCATCTTAAGAACTCACCCGTAGAACTATTTCATTGACAGTAGCAGCATCAGACTCGAAGTAGAGCGGCTTGTAGTCGTGGTTGCTCAGATAAGTGAATTTAAATATTGCATGACCTGTAAGACAGAGAAAAGACGTTGACTTTGAGACAAAAGAACAAGAAGTGGTGAAATGCTAACTCAGGCGATCAGAATGCCAACTGCTGCTTAAACTCTTGTTGATTATGGTTTGTAGAATGTGTCCTCTCAACCTGTGTGAGTGTAAAACCAGTCCCTGCTGGATGTGTTGACAACATGTTGGAGAAGTGAAAGGGACGGTGAGATTATTTCTGCCGTGATCAATAACGATATCGTATCCAGCTCGTTCAGCTGCACTCACTGGGGCTTCTCTCCTCCACGAGGTCACAGGCACACAGGTGGTCCGAGTCGATAGAGATGGGTTTCTGACGGATCCAGAACTTAGTGCTGGCCTTCTGATTGGTGACAGGATCGATCTCCACTTTCTCTCCTGAAATGCCTGAAGAAACACAGAATATATCAAACACATGATAACAACAGCGCCTCAAGATCCTAACCTCGTCACATTACGTCTATTTTCTACCATTTAACAAAAATTAGCCCCTTAGATTTATCATTTTAAACTTATTTTATGTACAACCACTGACCTTGAAGATCACCTTGAAGCTAATTTGCCACCTGCCCGACATCATTTGCATTGATTTAATCTATCTATCTATCTCTCTATCTCTCCATCTATCTATCTCTCCATCTATCTCTATATCTATCCATCTCTCCATCTATCTCTCTCTCTCTCTCTCTCTCTCTCTCTCTCAAAACAGGCTGGTTCCTTTAGTTTGAATGTGTGTTTGGTGGCGTGATAATTATTATTTAGAGTCATTGCGATATTGATTTGAACACGATCCGTGATTTTGATTAAATAACCGGTTATCCCCACCTCAAAGTTTACAAACTAGCTTAGCATTGAGCTATAACTCAAAAGGCCAGTGCACTTCACTTATACGGTTATGCGTCATGTATCAAAAAGAGTGCTCCAGCCTTCAGAGAGCAGTACGCACCGAGCTGGACATCCGTGGTGAAGCGCAGCTTGTGGATCATGCTGATCTTGAAGGACTTATAGTGGTGACTGCTCAGCATGTCCTGCACATTGGAGTTGTCATTAGGAGGGTCTTCCTCTGAGCTCTCCTCCCCCCTGGAGCCTGGGGACAGAAGGGAAATCATTCAAAAAACACTTATTTTAACCCATGATGGAGAAGTACAGCTGCACAATGAATACAAAATGATTCTTCTGTGTTGTCATGGAGATGTGGAGAGATTAGATAAATACATGTACTGCTTGTGTGCCGCATCAACAAATAACAAGTGGATGATACAATAACAGACAAACACAGCAAGGTTATTTATGTAAATAAATCTATTTCAAAATAAAATGTGGTGAAAGAAATGCTGAATAAAATGCAGGACGTGTTTACACTGTCCAGCCGACCAAATAAACTCTCATATTGAAGTGTTTATCTTGCATTACAAACACACTCACTGTAACCACTGCGAGGTCCTTAAAAACGACCTCAATGTTTGCTATAAACAGACCTTTTACACAAATATACATCTGATAAGGGCCTGCAGGAGAGAGACACTGAAGACATGTTGTAAACACGATGAAGATAACAAACACATCATTCTAGTGCAGGGGTGGGGAACCTCCGGCCCCCGGCCGTATACGGACCGCGAGACCATTTGGTACGGCCCTCGAGGTAATTTATAAACACACGCAAAAAAGAAAAAAATTAAAGAAATCGAGACCGCAAAAAAAATTAAACAAGCGAGTGCCTGTTTTTCCTGGCCAAGGTCAGGGTCCTTGAACACAACACGAGCCTAACGTCACGTGGTATATGTCTCGTCTGACAGAGGTGCAGTGCTGACGGAGAGCACCGGAACCCCGCTCCGGCACTTCACAAATGTCAGTAGCCATAAGGAGCCGTACACATGCTGCAGTTTCTGCCTGGCTGTGTCTCTAGTTGAAAGCCCAGTGGCGATCTGCTCATCCGTCACACTGAGCATACAGTCATTAGCATCTGGTTAGCTAGCTATGCTAACGAATATAAGAAGCTTTTTCTACAACCAGTGAGGTAAAGGCACATCTTTATATGATCATTGTAGTTATAAAACAAATAAGAGAATAAAGTAAACGGGTATAAAATACTATATGACAGTAAAAAAACGTTGTTATAAATAAACAAGAATACAGTTTGAAAGGAGAGTGATTTGTCAAATATCCATAAAGAAAAAGAAAATCTGCTTCCAGCTCTGTTTCATCTGGGTGTTGAGAGATGTTTCCATAGATCTCCTAATGTTGCTCTCAAAGTGCACCAGATTGATGCTTTCAACTTCTACATTTAAAAAAAAATTCCCAGGGGAGCATGCCCCGAGACCCCCTAGAGGAGGTTAGGTTAGGTTAGGTCACTTAAATCCCATATCTTTCTGCATGCATGCATGAGTCATGGTGAGATATCTGGATTACGAGGTTGCTTTTTATTTGCACTGCATGAAAGAAAGGTGAAATGAGTGGGCTGTGATTTTAGTATTTTTAAGCAATCATTTGTACGGCCCTCGGAGGATGTTGAAAAAATTGAAATGGCCCTTGAGAGGAAAAAGGTCCCCCACCCCGGGTCTAGGAGGTACCAAAAATAGCTGCTTTATGTCATTTATATATTTAAAATGTACCTTACCCATATAGCCCTAACTAAAGCACTTCTTTTGAATATGACTAAGAAATCTACACGGTTGAGTTTAATCAAAAATCCTGGATCGAACATTGTAAAAGCACAGGCTACATCTGAATACAGGTTTACTGTGTATTAGTTCTCATGATCTTCAAAGAGTGGACAAGACTTGTGTCCTTTACTAGTAGCTAATAGTAATTTTGTTAGTGCTGTATGCATGACATGACAACATGGATTATTACATATATTTTTAAAAATTGAGAAAAGTATGATCTCCCTTTTGAGTAAAAAACTAAAGTATTCTTCGAGTCTACTCCAAACTATCCCACGATGTGAAATGCTGCCTGAACACCGTCAGGTCAGAGGTGCAGAGAAGCTGCGGTGGGGTTATTCATTGAGGCAGTTTAGGTGTTGATGTCCTGCTGTTACTCACTGTTCTCTCTGACCAGGCAGAACTCCAGGGTGCTCTGGCTCTCCAGCGTAGTGTCCAGATCTACGGACACATTCGGCTCCGTCTGCTTCTCCAGGCGATACATGGGACCTGTTGGACCGTGATGGAGTCAGATCATAGCTTAGCGTTTTCTACATTTAAATCAAAATTCATTTCCTGTCGTGCCGGATGTGAGACAACCAAACTTACAAATGACATTGGGATAAATAAAGTATCTATCTATCTATCTATCTATCTATCTCTCTCTATCTATCCATCCATCTCTCTCCCTATCTATCTATCCATCCATCTCTCTCGCTCTCTCCCTATCTCTCTCTCTCTATCTATCCATCCATCTCTCTCTCTCCCTATCTATCTATCTATCTATCCATCCACCTCTCTCTCTATCTCTCTCTCTCTCTCTATCCATCCATCCATCCATCCATCTCTCCCTATCTATCTATATATCCATCCATCTCTCTCTCCCCATCTCTCTCTCTCTATCCATCCATCTCTCTCTCTCTCTCTCTCTCTATCTATCCATCCATCTCTCTATCTCTATCTATTTCTCTCTACCTATCTATCTCTCTCTATCCATCCATCTCCCTATCTCTATCTCTCTATCCATCTATCTATCCATCCATCCATCTCTCTCTCTCCCTATCTATTTCTCTCTACCTATCTCTCTCTATCCATCTATCTATCTATCTATCTATCCATCCATCCATCTCTCTATCTCTCTATCCATCCATCCATCTCTCTCTCCCCATCTCTCTATTTCTCTCTCTCTCCCTATCTCTCTCTCTCCATCTATCTCTCTCTCCATCTATCTCTCTCTCTATCTAAAGCGTGGGGGAGGTAAATGACGCAAGAAGTGTTTTACCTGAGCCTATCTGTGAGCCTTTCCTCTTCTTAAGTGCTTTCTGGAGAATGTCCTTCATGGTGACCTTCAGACTGTCCACGGGGATTAAGGAGAAACCATGAGCAGCATTTCTGTAATAGAGAGAAATCAAGAAAAAGGTTAAGAAGGCTTCTCCAGCTTTATTTGAATGATTCAGACATACAATAAACACCGAGATAGAACAACCAAAGACATCTGGCTTCTTCCGTTCGCCTGGAGACTCGTTCTTCTCTTTGACTACTGAAAACATTTCATATGGAAATAAAAACAATGTCTAAAAGTACAAGCGGAGAGGACCATGAAGCAGCAGAGTGAATGCTTTCAGAACTCAGACCTCGATAAAGAAACCAATGACAGTGTGTCGAGAATAGGGGTGCAACAACTAATCGACTGAATCGATTAAAATCAACGTCATCACGTGTGTTTTACGCGCCGTTAAGCTCCAACGTTATCGGTCTTTTTATCGGTACTGGAGACATTTAAAACGTATGTCATGTATTATTGCTACATAAACATTATATTGCAGTCTTAGTGTCGCCAACTCGTTTCTAACATGCAATAAGACTACAAAATGCGTCTACGATGTATTTTTGTTCTTTCCCCATCCACGAGCAACGTCTCCACGTCAGGCGTTATGTATGCTAGCAGCAACACACGGAGCTAACTACATTATACAAACATGGGTTTCTTTTGATGTGAAATATTATGTATTTAATTTAAATAAAAAGCAATGTTAGTTTTGTTCACAATTTGTTTAGTTAGTTTACCTTATTTTTGTATCCTAAAGAACCGATAAGAGTACCGTTAAAGGACCGGACCGATAAGCGGTATAAAAGTAGTAGTACCGTTAAAACCGTTAAAACCGTTAAAACGATCCGAATAATCGATTAATCGTTTCATTAACCGATTATCAAATTAGTCGTTTGCTGCAGCCCTAGTCGAAAACACATGAAAATGTTTAACATAGACGTTTATCTCTCCAAATGTTTTTCCATCCAAGCAACATGACTACAAATATTAAAAATGACAGAAGGAAACCCTTGTGTTCGGTTCAGCAATAAGAAGGTTCGACATGGTGATCATGGAAGCTATATACCTTAATAATATTCACCTGTTCACCATGGCCTTTGACCCCTAACCCAACCCCCCTGCTTCAACTCCCACTGCTACTTATTTCATTTCTTTACTTTATTATTTCCCCAACTTGTTTGTTTGTTCAAGGTTCTTTATTTTGTCATATGAACATAGCTACAGGCTCCTCCAACAGTCCAGCACAATAACACAGATAAACACACCAAAGCGTCCTTTTTAAATATCAGTGCCGAATTTTAAACGTAAATACTGCAATATTTTACTATATTTTCAAAGTCAAATTCCTCGAACGTGTAAACTTACCTGGTAATAAACCTGATTCTGATTGGGTCCCTGGAAAGAAGCTACAATAAATGTAATCTATTATTATTAAGCTATATTCCTTGATATACATTGAGGACATTTACATATTCACACTTACTGGTGGTGGCGGTCTTTCTTACTTACATTCTGACAAACAGTGACTCTCTGGAAGCGAGGCCAGGCGACGAGTATTTCTCCACCAAGGCCAGCGTGCTGAATCCAAACTTGTGGATTGGTTCGTTGGAGTCGAGCGGAGGGAAGTCGGTGTCCACCTCGCCATCATCCTCGGCGATGTGCAGGCAGTAAGCCGTCACATTGTCACTGAGCACAGAGAGGCAGAGAGTAAGAGAAACTGACGCTCGGTGAAACGTCCCGTGTTCAAATGTGTTCGCACCAGATGTGTGAAGTAGTGGAGTACAAATACTTTGTTACTGTACTCAAGTACATCTTTCTGGTATCAGTACTTTACTCCACTACTTATTTTTATGATGACTTTTTACTTTCTACTTCTCACATGTTGAACTCAAATACCTGTACTTTCTACTTCTTACATGTTGAACCCAAATACCTGTACTTTCTACTTCTTACATGTTGAACTCAAATACCTGTACTTTCTACTTCTCACATGTTGAACTCAAATACCTGTACTTTCTACTTCTCTCATGTTGAACTCAAATACCTGTACTTTCTACTTCTTACATGTTGAACTCAAATACCTGTACTTTCTACTTCTCTACATGTTGAACTCAAATACCTGTACTTTCTACTTCTTACATGTTGAACTCAAATACCTGTACTTTCTACTTCTCACATGTTGAACTCAAATACCTGTACTTTCTACTTCTTACATGTTGAACTCAAATACCTGTACTTTCTACTTCTCTCATGTTGAACTCAAATACCTGTACTTTCTACTTCTTACATGTTGAACCCAAATACCTGTACTTTCTACTTCTTACATGTTGAACACAAATACCTGTACTTTCTACTTCTTACATGTTGAACTCAAATACCTGTACTTTCTACTTCTCACATGTTGAACTCAAATACCTGTACTTTCTACTTCTTACATGTTGAACTCAAATACCTGTACTTTCTACTTCTTACATGTTGAACTCAAATACCTGTACTTTCTACTTCTCACATGTTGAACTCAAATACCTGTACTTTCTACTTCTCACATGTTGAACTCAAATACCTGTACTTTCTACTTCTCACATGTTGAACTCAAATACCTGTACTTTCTACTTCTTACATGTTGAACTCAAATACCTGTACTTTCTACTTCTCACATGTTGAACTCAAATACCTGTACTTTCTACTTCTCACATGTTGAACTCAAATACCTGTACTTTCTACTTCTCTCATGTTGAACTCAAATACCTGTACTTTCTACTTCTTACATGTTGAACTCAAATACCTGTACTTTCTACTTCTCTCATGTTGAACTCAAATACCTGTACTTTCTACTTCTTACATGTTGAACCCAAATACCTGTACTTTCTACTTCTTACATGTTGAACACAAATACCTGTACTTTCTACTTCTTACATGTTGAACTCAAATACCTGTACTTTCTACTTCTCTCATGTTGAACTCAAATACCTGTACTTTCTACTTCTTACATGTTGAACCCAAATACCTGTACTTTCTACTTCTTACATGTTGAACTCAAATACCTGTACTTTCTACTTCTCTACATGTTGAACTCAAATACCTGTACTTTCTACTTCTCTCATGTTGAACTCAAATACCTGTACTTTCTACTTCTCACATGTTGAACCCAAATACCTGTACTTTCTACTTCTTACATGTTGAACTCAAATACCTGTACTTTCTACTTCTCACATGTTGAACTCAAATACCTGTACTTTCTACTTCTCACATGTTGAACTCAAATACCTGTACTTTCTACTTCTCTCATGTTGAACTCAAATACCTGTACTTTCTACTTCTCTCATGTTGAACTCAAATACCTGTACTTTCTACTTCTCTCATTTCCCAAACAGCTGGTTCCTTTAGTCTGAATGTGTGTTGGTGCGTGATCATTATTCTTCAGAGTCACTGCGTGCCTATTGATTTGAACACGATCCGTGTATCCATCACTTCCTGGTCTTCTCTAAAGAAGAGGGACCAATGGAAACGTTGTCATGTTGCCGTTGATCACCATGGAAACATTCATTAGCTAACAATGACATTATTGTTCTGTTGATATAAAGGGAGGTCAGGTACTCTTTAAAGCAGCTGCTAGCTACTTTAAAGAGGTACTTTCTACTGAAGCACACTTCAAAGCCTCTTTACTTTTACTTGAGTAAAGAAGTTTAGTCAGTACTTCTACTTTCACCAGAGTATTTTTAAACACGAGTATCTGTACTTCTACTTGAGGAAAGGATGTGTGGACTTTTGCCCTCTCTGGTTAGCACTCACTTGAGTTTGGGTTCTCGTCCCTCGCTCGTGTACTGCCAGCAGATGAGGCCGATGAGGTCGTGGACGCGGGCGTTAGCGATGGTCACCACTGTCATGGGATGCAGCTTCTCCTGGGCCAGCTGCATTGAGAGGTAGACGTCTATCTTCTTGGTAGCCGTTGTGCCAATGTGGCCCTGAAGAGGTGAGAAGACAAGCAGAGGGAAATCCATGATGAGAGAAACATACACAGCGAATGCTAAGCTACACTTTATCATGCACTACAGATAAGATCAAATATCTTCTTGGTCGAGTGCACTTATTGTAAGTCGCTTTGGATAAAAGCTAAATCCAATGTAATGTAATAAAATGGAACTTAATTTATCCCCGTGGGGACATTCAGGCGTTTATAGCAGCAACCGGGTCAGAGTGAAAAACAGGATTCAAACAAGGTAAAAAAAAATGGGTATATAGGGGAGCTTTCTTCAAGGTAAAAATACTACTTAAGATAAAAAGAACAGTAGGAGCAGGAACCAACGTCATTAGTTGGCCTGTGTTCAGTGTGTTCATTTGTGTTTAGACGGCACACATTTGTTTTGGATCCTTTCTGGTTATTGTCACGTGGAGTGGTTTAAGGCATTTACTGCACCTGTTGTATGTCGGAGTTGGTGGACAAAGATGAGTGAGAGCCGTGTCGGATATTTTCTGTTGACCGTTTGGTCTTGTTTTAATATTTGTTTACTTTAATTTGTTTACTTTAATTTCTTTATTTAACGGTGGGGTAGGTAAGTTTCAGAAACCGTCTCGAGATACACTTTTTGTTATATTCCATGGAATGCTCTTAACATCCCGATAGCAATGAATATCTGAAGTGCTTTGACAAAAAATACATAAAAAAATTGCATCTGTAGAAGCCGTGATACTGTAAAAAGTACAACCAATCGGATTGGACGGCCTACCTGCCTGTCAGCCTTCCATCGGGGCACAAACTTATCTCGTGCCCTCATTGGTCATGTGCGCGTTCGTGTGTGTTGGAGGAGGGGCTCTGTGAGGAAGTGGCAGATTTTCTCCGGTTGTGTATTTTCAAATTCTAGCGATCTCGAGCCGGTTTCTCAAACTTACCTACCCCACCTTTAACATCCTGAAACAAGACCATTAGCACAGGCTTACTCCTACAAGCCCACAGAGAGTACAAATATGGCCACTTTCCTGGTTAAAACTGCCATCTTTGATCCTGAAAATGTCAGACATGGACTCGGCATCCTCAATTATCCCCAAAACCAGTCCAAAATTGTCCGAATCGGCCAAGCCATTTTTAACTATTGCCCACAGGCTATAATGGAAATGCTAATTAACACAACGTATGCTAATTGTGCAAATTGCCCAACATATGCAAGTTAGCATCGGGCAGTTTCTATGAGCTGGGGACCCATACTCTACATTTCTAACATAAAACTATGGTGTACTGCACATTTCCAGGATCACAACAGGAGTCTAGGAGCTGGCAACTAGATGATTACAGCATACAAACGTTTTAATTAGATACTAGCTAATGCAAATGATCAGGAAGAAAATGTGGAAAGCCTCACCTTGCCATCGAATTTGGAGTATTCATTGAAGGGGTTGTTGAGCTGCTGGGGACACTGCTCCAGACGCAGAGACAGAGTGGATTTGGTGCCCGTCAACCGCGGCCGGTCTTTAAAATCTCGCTTCTCAAACAGCGACCCCAGATCCTCCACTGGACAGAAACATGAGACAACATGCAGCACACGCTTGGGTTATTTTCAAATACATTGATTATAGTGGCGACTGTCTTCTAACTGCAGAGACATGTCCAGATGTCATCTTGTTATCAAAACTACAAAAGTGGTGGAGGAAAGTGCAGCATCATTTATTTAACATTAAGTTGAAACTCCTTCACTTCACAGCTGCAGGTTTTGTTGTTGCGTTTTTCCCACTTATTGAGCTTTTTCAGACAATAAACAGCAAACAAGAAACATAAGCAGAGTACAATAGCATTGTTGCCAGACAGTATGTGATCTAGAGCAGTGGTTCTCAACTGGTGGGTCGCGGACCCGTTTCGAGTGGGTCGCGGAAAAAGTGAAGAAAAAAAATTGGATTTTATTTTTTTTTAACTTTTATTTTGAAGGCCCGATTTTCTAACGCTGTGCATGCAGTCGGCGTTGGACAGGAAGTACCGAAGACCATAAACGGCTTTGAAAACTTCTGTCACGTAGTGATCATCTTCTCAATAAAACATCTTTGCTGATGTGTTTTCGAGTCTCCTGGCCAATCAGAATCAAGATTGCTGCCGGAAGTCCCCACGGAGAATAGCTTTGCGGTAGAACTATTCTTTATACATCCATGGGTACAACTTCAGATAACAATGAACACATAATGAAATATGACCCTCGGTTTAAAGTAAGTCACACAGACTATCTCCTCTTTGCTCATCTCTCTGTGTGGAGCAGCACGTTCAGCTTCAGAACAAAGTGAAAAACAAACAATGGCATAAAATATTATTAATATGTCGGGTAGCAATAGATTTATTTATTTTCTTCTCAGATTGTACCAGAATGCGTAGTTTATGTTAGTATTTCTAAGAATCCCCCCAGACCCCCCCTTCTGGGGTTGGGTTTCCAGCATGTGTGCCTTTTTATACAGTTCAGCTTTGATTCCATCAACTCATTACACTTTTTTAAAAGCATACTTTAGTTCTGTGAAGGGATATAAGCACTGTACTTCACTTTAATTAATATTGTATGCTGAAAAGCGTATATATATATATTACAGCACGATTTTTTGTTGAATAGATTTGAGTGCTTCAAAATGCTGGGTCGCGGTTTATTGACCAAGTAAAAAGTGGGTCCCGAGGCCTGACCAGTTGAGAACCACTGATCTAGAGCAGTGATTCTCAAATGGGGGTACGCGGACCCCTATGGGTACGTCGGGGTACTGCAGGGGGTACGTGAGATTTAAAAAAAGATACCATGCATGATTACAAAAATAATCTTAGTACAATAAGTGAAATAGAAAACACAATTTTATATAAAATATTTCTAGAACTACCAAGGGGGTCCTCATAAACATGTCAAATGTGTGTATTGTATTTTATAGTTTTACATAATATATAATTTTGTTCATTGGTTTGTTAAACACATATATTACTTCAATTGAAAAACTCGTTCGTTTGTTGTAATGCATGCACGAAGGAGTTAATAAATCACACTGAAGGAACATCACTATATTGTAATATGTATATAGGCCTTTTCTATCAAAGATGTTCGGGGTCGGTCAGGGGGTACTCGGCTGAGAAAATGTTTCAATGGGGGTATTACTGAAAAAAGTTTGAGAAGCACTGATCTAGAGTCTGGAGCAGGGATATTCAATTAGTTTGGAATGGGGCCGGTTGATGAAAATGATCCAAAGCAAGGGGCCGGGAAAAAGATGGCTTGAAATATGATCATATTAAGAGCTTCAGATCCAGTAAATACTACAACAGCATAGTGGAGTGCATATATTGTGTTCAATTAAATCAAACAACATAGCCCCAAGGCCTTTCTAGATCTAAATGGCAAGTTCAGAACTCAGTAGGCCGACATGTGAAGCTAATTCAACCATCAACATCATTTGATTTCCTTTAGGTGAAATTATCTAATCATTCACGCAGAGATGCAATCAATAATATATTTAATTTATATAGCGCTTCTCATCTGCCAAGACAAATCTTGAAGTGCTTCACAACAAGGGATACTGATACACTTTGAGAGATTAAACAAATAATTGTAATAATAATAAGAAATCAAAAAATAAAATATAAAATATAAAATAAAGTACAAAAATAAAAGCAGTTGTCACTACAGTAGCTAGTAGGTGGGTTCGAAACCCGAGCCCGCCGAAGTTTTCAGGCAAAAAAATAAATATATATCCTTGAAAAAATGTGATTACTTTTTAACATTATACTCAAAGGGCCAGTAAATATCACCCCGGGGCGCCAATTGAATAGCCCTGGACTAGAGTTACGAGAAATATTCCTGTGTATTATGGACACATGCAAAAAGTTTCATGTTCACAAATATATATATATATATGTTAACCTTTTAGATCAGGGGTGTCAAACTCAAGGCCCGGGGGCCAAATCCGGCCCGCGACCTCATTTGATGTGGCCCGCAAGAGCTTGCAAAGAATATAATATACAATAGGTGTAATTGTTGAATATTTACTTTCAATTATTTGACCTGCTTTCAGACGTAGTTATTTAGGAAGATATTACCAGATGCAGGGACAACAATGTAATATAATACATTATTTAATATATATATTATATATATACACATATGTATTTTTATATAAATTACAACCGGCCCTTTGAGTGCAACCATAATGCTGATGTGGCCCGGGAAGAAATTGAGTTTGACACCCTTGTCTTGCAGCCACTTACGAGCGATTGCTTTTTTATTCATTGTATATTTTTTTTTACGCTAATGTTATCCAAAAAACTATATATAATTTGCAGACGCTGAAAATATGTTTTCCACTATTTTATCCTCGACTTTGTCAGAAAATCACATGAATTGTCTCCCAACACACCAAATTAGATGCAGCTTTGTTATTTTAAATACATGACATGTGTAGCTTTACCTGATTGGGAGGCGTGGGACCTCTCCTTCCACTGAACGTTTTTACATTTGATTTGGTTCTGCCGCTCCTTCCTTAACCTTTCGAGTCTTTGGGCTGCAAAGGAAAAAATACATTTAAAAGTCACACCTTTAAAACTCTTCACACACCATTAAAATACACTGTACTTCGCTTTGAATGCATATCTTTAATATTGCATATACAACAGCGATAGGAAAGAAGGCCATCTGTCATGTGATATTTTCCATCACACACACACACACATATGTACAGTACACACACAGAGAAGAGCTATCATGTTGTTAATGTTATTAGTTCCCCCCTCGTATCTTACCAGCAGCCCCGGGTTTCTCGCGGTTATCTTGCTGGTGTCCTGATGAGATCCACCACAGGTCAGTATCTCGGGTCTCAGAGGATTTCAACCCACAACCCAGAACCAGCACTCCACCAAAGTACACAGCTCAAGAGAGCCAAAAAGAGACGTGCCGTCTGCCTTTGGACTCCCTCTCGCCCCAAACCCAGATTCACCCTCTCATAACAGCTGGATGGAGCTTCACACATGCACACTTTTGATTTGATTCAAACTCACTTTTTTTTTAACACCCACACACCCCAACTTAAAAAGCTAAATCATTTAAGGGCGGATTAACCAAATGATTAAACCAGTCAACCATAAGGCCCTTGAACTCAAATGAGTTTGACACCCCTGGACTAAAACTTAAAGGTCCCATGTCACGGCCATTTCTACTGATCATAACTCCATTGTTGAGGTCTACTAGAATAGATTTAAATTGTGCAATGTTCCAAACTCACATTGGTTTCCAATACAGCATCTCTGTATAGTGTGTGTATTCACTCTGTCCTACACGGCTTGTTATATAAACAGAGTTACACATATTTCAAAACGCAAAGTGTAATAACTGCAGTTTGCCTCCAGAATGACAAAGGTCCTCAGTGAAGCTTGAGCCCATGTTTCACTACGTTGTAAGTACAACTTATTAAAAAGATCAGTTCAATGCAGCCAATGTCGTCTCAGTGTTATTGCATGATGTTAAAATTGGTTTGCCATGAATTTAGTGATGGATTGTAAACATTTGAAATGTAGCATTTAAGTGTTTCTCAGTTACCAGGTTGTTGTTTTAATGAATCAGACACTGATGGTGCAGCGCTGTACTGTACCTCTTTATGTAGGCATTTTGTCCCTAACAAATTGTTTTTGCGCTGATCAGGGGGTACGTGGCTGAATTTCTTTTCGAAGGGGGTACATTATTGAAAACCATTGCCCTACCTGTATCGAACCGCCAACAGACCCAAAGCTGAGGACGTCACACTGCAGAAGCTCTGAAGCCTTGATCATGATACCAATCACATTGAAATGGATTCTGATTTGGATGGAAAGCCAGTTTTAAAAAGAAACCTGACGTTTCATTAAACCCTTTGGAGCACTTGGTCAAAAGACAGCAGCAATTTGTTGGACTTGTAACCATGAAGTATTGAGGAGATTTGATACATTAGGGCAGGGGTGTCAAACTCAATTTCATCGCGGGCCACATCAGCATTATGGCTGCACTCAAAGGGCCGGTTGTAACTTTAAGACTATATAAAAAAAGACATATATAAATATTGAATATATATAAAATAATATGAATAATAATAATAATCGGATAGGGTAATAACTTCATAATTAACTACGTCTGAAAGCAGAAGTCTCGGGCAAATAATTGCACGTCTCTTCAGTGAGAATGTCACAAAATGATTTAAAAAGAAAAGCCACATTCTGGAAAAACAAAACAAAAGTAACATTTTGAAAACAAAATCTATTTATGAGAAAAAAAGGCATATTTTGCCAAAAGTCAAATTCTGAGAAAGTCAAATATGAGATGCATTGTGGGACATGTAGTTTATGGGCAACGTGCTTCTGTAAAGTAGCATGTAAACATATTATATTCTTTGCAAGCTCTTGTGGGGCCACAGAAAATGAAGTCGCGGGCCAGATTTGGCCCCCGGGCCTTGAGTTTGACACCCCTGCCTTAGGAGATAAGAGTCACCTTCAAAATGACTTAAAACTGAACCTTGGGGAACACTTTATACGAGACAGATATCCGGTCGAAGAGCCTAAGTTATTACCAGAACTGAGAACGTCCTCTTGGAAAATTGAGAAGATAACGGCAATTAGCAGCAATTAGCTCTCATAGAAGCAACACAGAATATTCTCCTGTAGGGGTGGGCGATATGACGATATATATCGTCGTGACGATATTAAGTCTCCACGATATGCTTTTTCAGAGATATAAAATACTTTTCCCTTCAGTTATGCTAAAGTATTTTATTGCACTTCAAGTCTAAAGTTTCATTTTAATTGTTTGGCACTGACTTTTCCTCATTGATGTTTTACCCTCCTTTTCATGTGTATTGATGTTCACTAGTGCTACCTCAGAAAGTTCATTTTTATACTGAGAAACTGTGCCTTGCCTCGAAGCCATATCAAAATGTTGAATTGTTCATTCAGGGATTCATTTCAGAAATAAAACCTGCTTGAAATGCTTTTTTGGTCTGTCACTCCTTTTCGTTTTAGTTTCTGTTACCTTGTAGGTGCTTGTACCGTTAAGTAACTTGAAAAATAACCATAATAACCGACATGAAAAAATATCGTCTATCGTGATACTGCTTGAAAAATATCGTGATAATATATTTTTCAATATCGCCCACCCCTATTCCCCTGTGATGACACATCTGACTGAGAGAGGCTGCTTAGCAAACGTCTATTTCTAAAACAGGTCAAAAGCTTAGGACTTGGCCTTCACGGTCAAAGGACAGAAGGTGTCGTGCTTGTATGATGTCCAAATTGATCATTTCTGATATTAGGTAAATAAAAAGTGATTGTTTAATAGTTTTGGACAAGCACAAGAGGACCAAGAGCTCCAATCACATCGAGGAGATGTTCATATCACTACCTAGAAGCAAGGTAAGCGTTGTTGGAGGAAACTGTTCAGGGTTCTTTGCTCGTAAGTCATCGCACGCCTCGACTAAAGGACTTGTACGCCAGGGGACGCCGGAGTGACCGATGACTGATGGTGTCGACCCGGTGTCCAGTTTAGAGAAATATGCAGTGATTGTCTAGTTGATGGCATAATAAGGAATACCGATATGTGTCTTTGACTGCTTGATATACTCGCATCAAAAGGGTCGTTTGAATTGCTATCCGGGCTCCAACAGGGAGGAACGAGCCACACACTGATATCAGGAAAGCAGAGAATCTACACATCTTCCATCACAAAATGAAAACCCACCGGTCGAAGGTATCACTTAAAGGTGGGGGATGTCATTTATTTCAGAAACACTTGTTATATTCCATGGAACGCTCTTAACATCCCGATAGCGATGAATATCTGAAGTGCTTTGACAATAAATACATTAAATAATATCATCTCTGGAAGCCATAGCGCTGTGAAAAGCACGACCAATCATCTGAGCCGGCTAAAGTGACTGGATGGCCTACCTGCCTGTCAGCCTTCCATCTGGGCACACACTTACCTCTTGCCCTCGTTGGTCATGTGCGTGTTCGTGTGTGTTGGGGGAGAGGGCTCTGTGAGGAAGGGGCAGATTTTTTCCGGTTGTGTATTTTCAAAGTCTAGCGCACTCGAGCCGGTTTCTCCAAAATGACCGACCCCACCTTTAAGAGTTTAACGAATAACGTATGACCCAAACTTACAATTGTTTTGCTTGTTTGAAGTGAATACATCTTCTCTGGTTGTCCTTAGTTTGAATCATTATGGTTTATTGCGCGTTGTTGTACGTTGCAATGGAAGTCATTTATCACGTGATCTGTGCGACTCCCCTCATAGCGATTCATGTAATCCACGCGGTGACCTGCCATCTAACCTCTAACCCCATGCGTTCCACTTGTGCTTCCACAACCTTCATTAGCACACAATTTGACCTCACTAAACCACTGGCCCAGATTAGACACACAACCACCCTCAAACAAAGAAGAGCAGAGCAGGCTTTCTGCCCCTGTGGTGATTACAGTGCGGGACAGAGAGCCTGCCCTGCTGACCAAAACACCTCCTGGACAGACAAGGTAAACTTAACTAATGTGCATTTTAAAAAAGAGGGATCGTTTCGGCGATACTAAAGGGTACCACGGGGTCGGATTAGATGTCTCCAAAGGGGCGTTTGTTTAGCGTGGAACACTTAAGGACGAGTTAAAAAAGAAAGTAGAAAGAAAGTGAGGTCAAAGAAAACTATTTCTGCTAAAAGGTGAGCGATGACTGAGAGTCAGAGCTAAGCATGTCAGATGTGTGTACCTTTGCTATTCATGTTCCGAGAGCCGCAGTGACGCGTCCTCAAACCCGGAAGTAAGTTAGCATTTTACCACTTCCGGTTCCTTCGACAAAAAGCAACGGGATCTCTCCGTAGGATGGACGCATCGAAGAGACAGATCACGTTTTGTTCTACGACTGTAAATCCATCAGCAGAAGTCGTCGAGGCCGTTGTACGTCATTACGCCGAACACGTGAAACACTCCGCTAAGTTAGTTTCTGTTCAGCTTGAAAGCAAGTCCCTGCCTCCTGCAAAGTGTTCAAACAAACACTTCAACTCGTACCATTTAGAATCTGTATGTTTGAATATGGATCTGAAGTCGGCGTGACGGTGAAGCAGCGACCCTGCTGTAGTTCCTTTATAGCATAACGTTAGCATTTTGCTTCTGGCGACTAGATTTATGATTAGAAAATGATAAAAGTAGGGTAGACATGTGGAGATTATCCGGCTGAACAAAACGTGATCCGTCTCTTCAATGCGTCTCAACCACAGACCTTAGTTCCAGCTATTTTCCAACATCCTACGGAGAAATTGCATTGCGTTTTTGTCGAAGGAACCAGAAGGAGTTTACTTCCGGGTTTTAGGATTATCTTTGCTTTGAAATGAGTGTTTTTAAATGCCCTTTTATAATATGTTTCTCAATCCTCTGAATGTCTTTCATGTTTGTAAAGCACTTTGAATTGCCTTGTGTTGAAAGGTGCTGTATAAATAACCTTGCCTTGCCAGCCACAGTCAGATGATCTTACCCGTGTTAGAGCGCCGGCGGATGCCAAAGTCCCAGCTGGAGGTGATGTCCATGGACTGAGAGAGGTCACAGCCGTGGTTTTCCGTCACGCTGCTCCCCCCCTCGCTCAGTGATTCGGACCCTGTTGACCCACAGCTGGTTCCTGGCACCACAGCCAGTTGGCACTTCTCCAGATCCACATCCTGGTCTATCAGCACCATCTCACACATGCCCGTGTCGTCACTGGTCACATGGGACTGTCTGATGTGCGCCAGGATGATGGCCGGGTTGTCCAGGAAAGCCATCTCCTCTGCGCTTCAAGTGGTTGGTCGCTGTGGATGCTTCTCCGTGTCTCGCCCTGTCCTCCAGAGGATAGCTTTCTGTTCCTTTCAGTCCCTCGCGGAGAGTCTTGAAGTCGTAGCCGATGACAAGTGGAGAGCAGTCATCTTTTCCATCTCCTCTCCTCGATTATTCACTCGGCCTCAAGGCAGGAAAAGTGCCAGTACCTGATTGGAGTGAAATAACACGGTTACATTGTGCAGGTGGCAATTTTATTTTTTATAGTGGAATGATATTAATCAGGCGATAGGTTTCCCGCTCAGATGTTTATTGATGGAGCGCAACAGTGTTCCAAGCATGTAGGACAGGGGTGTCAAACTCAAGGCCCGGGGGCCAAATCCGGCCCGCCACTTCATTTGATGTGGCCCACAAGAACTTGCAAAGAATATAATCAGTTTATTATAAGGTTACGTGCCGCTTTACAGGAGCACGTTGCCCATAAACTACATGTCCCACAATGCATCTCATTTTGTGAGAAGAGACTTGCAATTATTTGCCCTAGACTTCTGCTTTCAGACGTAGTTAATTATGAAGTTATTACCCTCGATAATAATCCAATGCAGAGGAAATATTGTAAAATAATACATTATTTTATATTTATTAATCTATGTATATTTATATAGTCTTGAAGTTACCACCGGCCCTTTGAGTGCAACCATAATTCTAATGTGGCCCGCGATGAAATTGAGTTTGACACCCCTGATGTAGGACTATTTCATTCAACAATCACTTTGATTTTGGAGTCATTTCTGTACAAATCTGAGCCCTCCTGTCCAGATGTGAGAAAGGAGTCGGGTTTCCTTCTCTCTTTCTTGACAACCATTTCATTTGAACTCATTTTCATAACCCTACACAACAATATCATGCCTGCTCCTTTCTATAAAGGAAAGCTTTTCATTCTGCCCGGGGTCATTTGGATCCGAAAACTGTTTGGACTTCGGACAACATGTTGTACACACTAGGGATGTCCCGATCACCTTTATTTGCTCCCGATCCGATTCCGATCATTTGATTTTGACAATCTGCCGATACCGATTTTTCCCGATCCGATCTTTATGCAATGCATTAAGAGAAAAAAAGGTAACAGATAACGGCTGATCATCCAACGCGATGAAGTCAGCTATCTTGGCTGTTATTTGGCCTTCTCTCTGTTCTGGGGCAGTTTCTCTTTCCTTTTGAAAGCCTCTGAAAGTGTCGGTTGTCTCAGTGCCGTTACCCTGAGTGGCCGCTGTGTACTCGTCGTGTTGTTGTTGGTGTTTGTTTCTCAGGTGGCGTATTAGATTGGTCGTGTTGAACGTAGCTCTGTTCTTTCCACCACGCGGAACCTCCGCCTTGCAAACATTGCATCTGGCTGTTACACTGCCTTCGCTTTCAATTTCATAATACTTCCAAACTCCTGACATGTTTCTCTGTCCCGACTCCCGAGTCACCAGCTGGACGTAGCCTCTCGTTAGCTTGCTGCTGCTATCAGACAGCGCGCCCACTCTGTTGCCAGCTTTCAGAGGAATAAGCAACCAGGTCTGAACACAAGCCCAAAGAAAGCAACACATACATGATGTTGTGTAATTTTAAACCAAAACGAAGTCCTCAGGATGACTTTAAGACGTGACCATGGTCATTTTTGTTTTGTAACATTACATTTAAAAAAAAATTGTTATATATATAAAAAGAAAGAAAAAAAATCCCGATCCCCGATTTTTTTCTCCCGATCCCCGATCTTTCGAAAATCACGTGATCGGCTCCGATCCCCGATCACGTGATCGGATCGGGACATCTCTAATAATGAGGTCTGAAAATGTTCACACATTTAAGACGATTTTCTGTTAACGGTGCACCTCTGATTGTATTTGAAAATGGTACGGATAATTCTGTGGCTCGTGAGTAGCTTCATTAAATCTGAACAACGACGAAATCTGATGATGTTGTAGTGAGGTCACCAGGGTTACACCAGGAGGCTAGCTTTGTAACAGATGCATTGGTTAAAGGCTTACAAAGGGCTGAGTGGAGAGCAGGTTGGACATTTACTGAAGGGCTTACAGGTAAACCCCTGATTCACCCGTCAACACGTCAAAGTAGGAAACGCGTGTAACCTTAAATTGCAGCCTCTCGGCCATAATCAGAAAGTTTACAACAAACCTATACAAAACTGCAGTCCATTAACTAATTCTGTTGCTTTGATTGCATCATCCTTTTTTTTCACCCGCAACTCCCGTCACTACAACACAGTGAAACGCTAAATGATTGTCTTCTTGGATATAAAATTGTTTAATACATAACCTCACATTTTAAAACACATTGACAGCCCTTTTAAAAAGCATACAGTAGTTGTGTGTTTCTTACCAGAAGTAAAACACAGGATGAACTTGATATCGTCAATGAGTCCTTCCACTGGGTGCGAGACATTTTTCGACTTTTTTATTGCCCAGTAAACAAATGACTATCCTGAGTATTTACACTGTGAACAAGAAGCTGTTGGTGATTTCAACACAGAAACAAAAGCTGTGAGCAAGGGCAAAACAATCCTGTCCCTTGGTCATATATTAGCCTGCTTCAAATACTTTAGTGAGCATGCTAAATGCTAGACCTTTATCTAACGTAAGCATACAAGAAACACCTACTGACAAGCAGAGGTGGGAGAAGTACTCAGATTGTGTACTTGAGTAAAATAGAAGTACTCAGATCGTGTACTTGAGGAGAAGTACTCAGATCTTGTGCTTGAGTAAAATTAGAAGTACTCAGATCGTGTACTTGAGTAAAAGTAGAAGTACTCATATCTTGTACTTGAGTAAAAGTAGAAGTACTCAGATCGTGTACTTGAGTAAAAGTAGAAGTACTCAGATCGTGTACTTGAGTAAAAGTAGAAGTACCAGAGTGTAGGAATACTCTGTAACAGTAAAAGTCCTGTATTCAAAATGTTCCTCAAGTGAAAGTAGAAAGTATTCTCATCTAAATATAGTGAAAGACAGTGAAAGTAGTCGTTGTGCAGATTGGTCCATTTCAGAATAATATATATGATATGTTTTATAATGATTGATCATGAAAGTGTTCTCAGAGCTGGTGAAGGTGCAGCTAGTCTGAAGTACTTTGTAGACTGCAGGGTAGCTGGTGAAGGTGCAGCTAGTCTGAAGTACTTTGTAGACTGCAGCGTAGCTGGTGAAGGTGCAGCTAGTCTGAAGTACTTTGTAGACTGCAGGGTAGCTGGTGAAGGTGCAGCTAGTCTGAAGTACTTTGTAGGCTGCAGGGTAGCTGGTAAAGGTGCAGCTAGTCTGAAGTACTTTGTAGACTGCAGGGTAGCTGGTGGAGGTGCAGCTAGTCTGAAGTACTTTGTAGACTGCAGGGTAGCTGGTGAAGGTGCAGCTAGTCTGAAGTACTTTGTAGACTGCAGGGTAGCTGGTGGAGGTGCAGCTAGTCTGAAGTACTTTGTAGACTGCAGGGTAGCTGGTGGAGGTGCAGCTAGTCTGAAGTACTTTGTAGACTGCAGGGTAGCTGGTGAAGGTGCAGCTAGTCTGAAGTACTTTGTAGACTGCAGGGTAGCTGGTGGAGGTGCAGCTAGTCTGAAGTACTTTGTAGACTGCAGGGTAGCTGGTGAAGGTGCAGCTAGTCTGAAGTACTTTGTAGACTGCAGGGTAGCTGGTGGATTTACTCCAGGTGGAACTAAAGTCTGATTTAACACTTGATTATATTTCACATCATTCATCCACATCTGTGAAGTAACTGAAGGTATTAAATACATGTAGTGGAGTAAAAGTACACCATTTACCTCTGAACTGTAGTGGAGTAGAAGTACATAGTAGCATAACATGGAAATACTCAAGTAAACTACAAGTATCTCAAAAGTGTACAGTACTTGAGTAAATGTACTTAGTTACTTCCCACCTCTGGTGACAAGCAACATACTGTCACATTCATATCTATTAGTTCCCATGTTGTAAGAGGCCAGTGAACGGAAGTACAAAAAGCTTCTTGGACTGGTGCTAACTGTAGCTAATGCTAAGCTAATCGCAGTCGGATGTCAAATGTGTCAAGTTTGCTTTGTCACTTGAGAAAAGCCTTTTTCCAAAAATGATGGCAATTTCACGGTTAGCTTCTGTGAGTAGGTGTGTTTTTTTGTTTTTTATAATCATGCATATTAATACACTTAAACACCTTTAACACAACATCCGGAATTAAATAGTGCTGCTTAACTTGTTTGGCGTTAGCTAATGTGGCTTTTGTGTTTACCAGCCTGAACCATGCTAACTGGCTAACTTAAAACTCCTACTCATTAGCTCGTTGTGGTGGAAATATGAATTCGCTTAAGAGAAACTGATACATTATTCATAACCAAGTTTGTTATATTTAAAAAGTAATACAGATTGTCCAAATATATCTAAAACAGAGCCACAAGAGGATACAGAGGTTCTGCAGACAGCTAACAGTCCCATCATAGAAGAAAGAAAGCAGTAATCCTACCCATTTATTATCTTAGACATTATCTAAACATTCCCACCATTAAACCATAAAACCTTCCAGTCCTCATCCATTTTCAAATCCACCTTTTACCCTTCCGACATGTCCATTGTCTATGTTTCACACAAATACAAATACAATTGAACAGAGTAAAAGGCACTCAAAGGAAGTAAATATATGATGATGTTAAATGATTATATGATCATTTGACACGACTCTCGTCAGGTCAATTTATATACGTGGTATTCATACTGAATTGTGTTGGGTATTTTATAGGTTTTGACGTTTATTATCATACCTTTTACCTGCTGTGTAAAGTGTTACACTGTTATATCATGTTGTTTTGCTGCCTATGATAATAGGTGTAACGTCTGGCATAATGTCAAACTCTTGTTGAGATTTTAATTGTGATATGTGCCTTGTAAAAGCACTTTGAGCTGCAACTGGCGTATGTTCTACACACATAAAGCTTATTATTATTACCTTTAATGACGAATTTCAGGGCACTTGACATCGGTTGTATCGAGTTAGCTTGTTTATGCTAACACTATGCTAGCTCTGTCTGGTTAGCTGCTATCATAGCCTCCCAGAGGAGCTGTCAGTTAGTTTATCCCACCTTTAGTAGTCACATCCGACAAGGGGAAGAAAAGTCCACACAGCCCCGTTTATCCATGCGTACTTCATATGTAAAAAGGCCTCCATCCATTAGTAATAACGCATTAAGAGAAATCATAACACAACTGCTATGCTCAGACCAGCCGAGCAGTTGCAAACCACTTCCGGTTCCATTTCTTATTTTAAAGGCGTTTGAAAAACAGCTTAGAGGGGCATCAGCGCCACCTACCGGACGGGAGTGTGAATCACAGTTGAAAGATAGGAGTAAACAAAAAATATATCACACTTTTAGATAAAAACAGGCATGCACATAGTGTTTAAAATGACATAAAATGTACAGAATCAATTGTATTTACCAAGTAGGTTCACACATTTGCTTTGGTATAAGTGGTGCTACATACAGAGACACTGAAAGACATAATAAGAGACACTGAAAGACATAATAACGTACATATCCTCGTTGGAATGGACAACCCGAGAAGTAGCAGTAGTAATAATAATATTAATAATAATAATAATAATAATAATAATAATAATAATAATAATTATAATAATAGCTTATACGTTTTGTTGCACAACAGTGGTGTCATAGCCTTTGTTTGTTTCGTTTTTACATTATTAAAAATGATGCAGTAAAGAAAATATCATAGTATATCTCGCTTGCTGTTTTCGAAAGGGACGTCACCGCAAGAAGTCGTGGGGGTTTCCTTCCTTATTTACTGAAGAGGGTGATTTCTCTCTATATTCTACTTTATTCAGTGGAGAAGCCTGGTACACATTCAACTGTTTATGGACTGCTGCATTGTCTTATTTATTTATTTAATAGTTTATTTAGCAGGGACAATGTAACGAACACTTAAAACTTAAAATATGTCAAGTGCCAGATTTAGCTTTGAGCTAATTTCCGCAGTCCCTCACATAAAACATTTAAGAAAATGACATTTTACAAACATAGCAAAAAAAAATACATGATATGCAAAAGGTGCAAAAGAGCAAGAGCAGCATACACAAGTATTTACCACATGGCGGAGATACCCCTGTATTAAAGTGCATTTAGCGGTGATTGCACGTCTGTTTGTTTCTCATCCATTCTTTGAGTTGACCTTTGAAGCTTTTGAGAGTGGGAAAATCCCGTATCTCAGTTGGGAGGCTGTTCCACAACGAGCTGCCTTTATTGGAGAGGACATTTTTGTCCAAAAGTGGTCCGTCTGCGGTGGACTTCAGTCTCCTCTGGTTTCTGACCGAGTGCAGCGTGTTTTTCAAGGATGGTACAGTGGTGGTATGAATTTGGCTTTCTGTCAAACACCTTGATACAGGGACGTGCACAGGTACGGGCTAATGTTGCCCGGGCAACGGCCCTTTTGAACATTTTGGCTGACCTGCCCCTCTGGAGAGAGCGAAAGTCTCGGCTTGTCAGCGCTGCCATCTGCCCCCAGTCACGTGACTTTATTTACAATCTGACAGCTGAAAAGCAAAGGAAAGCCCTCCGAGTCCGGTCCGGCCTCATATGGCTATGGTGATTATGTGCCTGCCTAGTTTTGGTGGCCAATCCCCGGCTCAATCTGCCCCCGGAAATGTCCCAGTTTTTGAATATGCTTTTATTGATTTTGAGTTTTCTCATGGCAGTTAGAGTATAGGGGACAAACCAGGGGACTTTACTTCCTCTTGACACCTTCGGGTATTTACACCTACTTATACTTGTTATTGTGCTTCTGTCTTTCTGTGAAACTCAACATTTCTAATCTGTGTGACACAAATATGCACAATATGTTTGGGCTCTCCCTATTTATCTCAAAGTCGGCCTTCAGGGGAGCTCCCCCCCTCTTTAGGGGAGCCAAGCTCGCCCTGGCTCCCCCCATTTCGAACAGTGATAGTAATACTGATTGTGCACATGACCTAATAGTCTTAGTTTCAGCGTTGCTTAATGGCACGTGAAGGTCTCCATGCTAAAAATATCCAAGCCCCAAAATAAATGGTGTTTTATAATCATAGCAATTCTACAT